>BPTQ01000001.1:267531018-267596168 GCA_019973895.1 Chrysanthemum seticuspe
ACTGAACAGAAACAATGGGGCGATTCAATTTCTTGAATCAATCCTGGTTCAGGTTAGGGATTGACGGATACCTTTGAAAAACCAGTCTTTGTGCTTAAAAACTCTTTTCTTTAGCACATCGACTGTGTACACATTTTTCAAACCAAAAGGTATTTTTATGATTGATAATTGATTTTCAATAAAACCTTCGTTGTATTGCAAAAAAACAATTTCTATTGAGCAATACACGATTGTTTTTCAAATCTCTTTTCATCAATCAGTGGACTTAAAATTCGCTGGTTCACTCACTCCGTGCTGTCTTCTTTGAGATGTTCCGGTTTGAGAACAGCTAGAACAGCTGCGAAACCCTGTCAAGGAGATTCTTAGGAATCCTACCTGATCACAGGCAGTACTTGTACTGATCAACGGGGAACCGTGGGCCGTGTACCTCAATTCATCGAAAGTGATCAAAGACACTTTCGTGCGATTTATTACTAACTGTTGTATGCAGGTACACCCGACGTTTGCAGCTGATCAGAATGAAGCGGTCAATCCATAGCCGCATGCTCACTTAACACATTCATCTCAAAAGAAATCATGATTAGTGCATCAATGACTCTGATATTTTCACACCAAGCTTCTGCTACGCTGCTGCCAATATCATGATTCAACAAAAGCTTCCGCTACTCTGATGAGAAGAAATCATGATTCAAAATGTGAGCATGTCGGTCCCAAAGTCACAACACCACAATGGATGTCTCAGAGATTGTTGATAGCTGATGATCTCAAATGATGGCTCAAAATTATCATCACGTGGATCAGTAAATGACCTCCATTTGGAACAATCATACATGCAATGTGAAGAATCAATGACTACGAGTTTAAGTGTAAAGAACTACATCAAGAATGCAAGATCAAGTGCTAATGTAAAATCTATTTGTATTCTATGTATTTTTGGTACGTGATTGAGGTGACCTCCCTTAGGGGGAGATTGTTAGGAATTAGAAATTCCCGGTATTAAAGAGTCGGTCACCTCAAGTATATGTAATCGTTAGAAAGCTCGTAGTCGTAGTTCTTTTAAGTTAAGTAGTAATTTAGTTAAGCAACACCGTGGAGGACGGACGGGTCTTTACCCACTGTATGCCTGATCCACAGCCCAAAGTGTGGCGATTTGTGTAAGACTATAAATACTCTCTACCTCCCAAGGTAGAGAGTTGGAGCTCATAATAATATCTTTCACTTTCTCTCACTAAGTTCCCTAA
This sequence comes from Chrysanthemum seticuspe, assembly GCA_019973895.1. NCBI lineage: Eukaryota > Viridiplantae > Streptophyta > Magnoliopsida > Asterales > Asteraceae > Chrysanthemum > Chrysanthemum seticuspe. The sequence continues at coordinate 267,532,260 of BPTQ01000001.1, forward strand.
ACCTCTAACTTTCTCTCTCTAGAATTTCATCTTATACGCCACCTTGTGTTATGGTTTGATGTGTATGTGAAAAGTAATATCTAACATGTTTGATAACCTCATGAATCTTAGGATTCACCCTTCTCTGATGTTGGACTGCTGGTTTGAAGTCATCCTCCATCAAGATTTTGTGAGTACAAAAGTCAGGGTTGATACCCTTAATGTCGGAGAGTTTCCAAGCAATTGCTTGCTTGTGTGACTTCAAGACCTTTATGAGAGCAGTCTTCTCCTCCTCAGTTAAGTCTTTAGCAATTATAACGGGTAATTTATCATCACCCTCCAAGAATGCATACTCGAGATGAGGAGGTAGGTCCTTAAGTTCAACCTCGGGAAATTCTTCAGTAGATGTTTGTACTTATTTGATTTCCTCAATTGTGATCTCTTTCGGAGGGAGTGAAGGTAATGGATCTTCATTTAACAATTGCTCAAGATAAAGGATATCTCCCTCCGAATCATAAACACCATCAATTCCCGACGGAATTGATTCATCATTAGCAAGAAACTCATCGATCTCTTCTAGAAAGAAGTCACCTCCCTCAAACGGAGTGAGAGAGGGGGAAGAGTCGGCAATGATTGGTTGAGAAGATGTGGTGGGATCCCCACTCACAGAATTATGAAAATAACCAAGAAACTCTTGAGAGTACTCCTCTGAAGCAATATCAATTAAATCGATTCGATTAACCGATTCAGCATCATAATTTGAGGAGTACCTCGAAGTTTGATCAAGGTTAAAGGTGACAGCTTCATTACCCACACGTAACGTGATTTCTTGCTCAAATACATCAATGAGAGCACGGCCCGTTCTCAGGAATCCTCGTCCAATAATGAGGGGAACCCGATGATCGGCATCGAAATCTACAACCACAAAGTCAGCTGGAAAATGGAACTTTCCTACTTTCACGAATACATCCTCGGCGATGCCAAGAGGACGCGATATAGAACGATCTGCAAGCTCAAGAGTCATGCAGGTAGGAATAAGTTATGGAAGAGAAAGTTTCTTCCATACTGAATAAGGCATCAGATTGATGCTTGCACCAAGATCGGCAAGGGCAAAGCATTCAATCATCCCTGGAAAAACACAAGGAAGAAGAAATTTTCCAGGATCTCCAAGCTTCTCGGGAAGCTTCTTTAACAGAACTGCTGAGCAGTTCTCGTTCAAAGGAGTTTTAGCCATTTCAAACAGTTTTTCCTTGTTGCTTAACATGTGTTTGAGAGTTGATGCAAACTTGGGCATCAGCATGATGGCATCCGCAAAGCTTATGTCAAAATGTAGTTCTTGGAAAATTTGAAAAATTTTTTCCATTTGATGACTGGCTTTTTCGCGGAGTTTTTGCTCATTTAAACGTGATGGGTAAGGAATAGAAGTTTTGGATTTGGGGTTTTCAACTGGAGGTTCAAAAACAACTCCAGGTTTGGTTTTGGGTTTCGGGACAACTTGAGGATGGACATTGCTGGTACCTCAGTTATTAGTAGGAAGTTCCTTGTCCTTTGTCGCCTCAGGTTCACTTTCCACTACCTTCGGGAGAGAAGAAGAAGAGGTAGTAGGAATAGCGGGTCCATCATATGAAGCACCACTTCTGGTTGTGATCGCCTTTGCATCGCCCCTCGGATTAGCGATCGTGTTGCTAGGTAAAGTACCTGAGCCCGAGGGTCGATCATTTAAAGACTTCTTAATGTCAGAAATCTGGCTAACCAACAACCTATTCATTTCCTCTTGGGATTTCATGAATTGCTTCAACAACTCATCAGATGATGGTCCAGTTGGAATAATGGCTTGATTTTGTGCAGGAAAATTCTGGCCTCTATTGTTTGGATTAGGGCCTTGATTTTGGAAATTTCCTTGATTATTGCCATGAAAATACCCTGGGTTGAAATTTCCCTGACCTTGGTTTCTATTAAAGTTTCCTTGGTGTTGGAAGTTTTGATTTTGATTTTGAAAACCGTTATTTGGATTAAAATTACCTTGGTTTTGAAAACCTTGGTTCGTTCTACTCTGATTTTGATTACGGTTTTGGTTTTGGTTGAAACCGGGTGGTCCAGGGTAGTGGTTAGGACGGTGGTTCGGGTCTATAGGAGCACGGTATTGGTTGCCTCCTGAATTAGAAATCCCGCCCACAGCGTTTGCTTCAAAAGGGTTACCATCAGTGGCCATACAGTTGTAATAGGCATGGGGGCCACCGCAAGTAACACAGACTTCCACTTTCTTAACTTCAGCAGGAGGTGAAGTTTGTGGAAAAGAAACTTTCTTTTGGTTGGAGAGAACCAAAGCTTGAATTGCTTCCGTGAGTTTTTCAATTTTAGCATCGGTGCTAGATTGACTCACGGGCGATGAAGTAGAAGGACCAACACTGACTTGGGAAACAACCGGTTTGCTTTGTGCAGTGCGGACTTTAGACTTGTTTTCAATGATCGCTAAAGCTTCTTTTACAGTTTTGCTCAAGAAATTTCCTCCAGCGGAGGAATTGAGAGAATCTTGATCAGATTGACTCACTCCATTATAGAAAGTATCGAGTTGCATCAACTCGGAGAAACCGTGGTGAGGACATTTGCGGAGCAACTCCTTAAAACGATCCCACGATTCACTGAAGGATTCATCAAACTTTTGTGTGAATTTGATGATTTCGTTTTTAAGACTCGTGGTTTTGGAAGGTGGATAAAACTCGTTCACAAATTTCTTCACCAAGTCTTCCCATGTTTCGATTGATTGAGGGGGTTGTTTTTCAAGCCAAATCCGGGCTTGTCCCTCAAGGGAAAATGGGAACAGAAGAAGCTTGACAGCATCTGTAGGGACATTCTTGTATTTGATGGTAGATGCAATCTTGTTAAACCATCGAATATGAGCATGAGGATCATCCCTCTCAAAACCATAGAATTGACTTGAGGTTACAAGATTCAGTAACCCGGTTTTGAGTTCAAAATTTTCAGCCACAATGGCTGGGATAACAATAGCATCTCCATACCCGTCGATGGGTGCCTGGAGAAGCTCACACATAGGACGTTCTTCCGCCATGATAACGGAAGTAGTGTGAGCAGTCCGGATCTCAGATCCGACTGATGGGGCAGAACGTCTACGGACACGCCTTCTTGGAATCCTGACAAGCTCACGAAATGGGCTTACAGATCTAGAAGAGCGAGTGCGCATACACTAGAGTTAACTCTAAGAGATCTCAGAGTTAAGGAAGGGAATTATGAAAGGAATTATGAAAATGGGGTAAGAAGAATCTTTTTGGGTTTTATGGTTTTGAAAAGTAGATATAACAACAAATCCAATTAAAACAATATCGAGGCAAAACGACAGTGAACTTAAACCAATAATCACAAGATGAATGGCTTCTTTGAAAAAGGTACACCACTCACAAGGATACAAAGGCAAGTTTTAATCTTTGGTTCGGGAACTTATTATGGTCGTACCCCCAGTTAGGTAGTACACTGACTTGGTTTGCGGTGGTAATTTTTTATGTTGTTATTATTAAAAAAAGAAAACGACAAATCTTTTTGTATTTTTTTATCTTTTATATATATATAGAAACAAAAGAAAAATATTTTTGTGTTTTATACGTTTTAAGATGTTTTTGGGTTTTTGGATTTTTTATAAGAAAATATATATAGATATAGATGGTATGAACAAGGAGTGAATATTCAAATCACTAATCTGCTAAGCGTAAGATAATTAGCACAGCTCCCCGGCAGCGGCGCCAAAATTTGATCGGGTCCAAACCGTCAAGTTTATCACACAAGCTAACCACTTGTGAATGGTCAACCGTAATAAACTTCAAACAGCTCAGAACCAATGCAATGAAGATCTAGAGGAGTATAGTGTTTTCCCAGGTCGTTAAGTCCCAACGAGCTGTGCACTGAATCACCAAACGTATAGTGATCGGGCGAATTTGAACAGGAAAAGGGTTATGATTGATTATACCTAAAGAAAAAGTTTATAAATTACAGGGGCTTAAATGCAAATTAAATAAAATTAAAAAGATAAATTATATTAAATAAACGCTATCACTATTTTTTAAAATGACGTTTTCTTGATTTTTCTTTTACAAATTTAAATTAAAAACTACGTAACGTACAAAAGAAAATGTGAAACTGAAACAATATTAATCCTAAAAATATAAAAATGAAATTTTTACAAACCTAATGATAAGAGAAAATTTTTAGAAAAAGAAAATTATTTTTATGACTATTTATTTAATTAATATTAATTAAAAACTATTTTTACCTATTTAATAATACCCAAAAATATAAGAAAATATGAAATAAAGCTAGAAAAATGAAATTATGACTTAGAAAAATCTAAAATAACTAAAGAGAATTTTCAAAACTAATTTTATATTTTTCTGATTATTTTTCTATTTTCTATGAATTAAAAACTATTTAAAGCTAATTAAATTGATAAAAATTACAAATTTAACTAAGAAAAATCTGAAAAAATTATTTTTTTGCTTTTTATATTTATCTTAACCTATGAAAATTGAAAACTTATTTTTTTGAAGTTTTTCTGAATTAATTGTATTAAAAGCTAATTAAAAAGTCCTAAAAACTGATTTAATTAAGGAAAAATATCAAACAGTGCTGGAAAAATATGAAAAATTTAGGAAAAGTATAAATTAATATTCTAACTATATGAAAAATATAAAAAACTATACTAGTGTGCAAGATATGGGAGCTGTAGTGAAAAGTGCTTATAAATAAGCACTTGGATTAAGCAAATGAACACTAGAAAGTACCAAATGAACACAGAAGTTAGTTTATGCTAAAGTACCCAAAAGCAACTAATTACAACTAGCCTAAACCTCTAAAGTGCTAATTAACTTGATTTGATAATTTAAAAACTCAAGTGCTAAACAGTTTTTAGCTGCTACTTTGTAGCTTGAAAATAAGCTACTCAAATAAGCTGAAACTCAAAACCAGATTTGGGATCCTACACTAGACCTGGCAAGGAACCTATGGACCAAAACTGAGCCTGAGATGAGCTCAACTGAGCTCTTGACAAGCTCTGCACAAACCTGTGAAAACTGCTCTGGTGACTATGCCCTGTCACAGGGCATATGAGGGCTTATTGGACAGCTTATTTAGAGCTTAAGGTAAATTTCAAAAATTCTCAAAAAATCATTTATCAAACCTTGACCAACTGAACTTGTAAAACCCAAAATTTCACTTGAATTGATCCAATAATGAATCAATTAAAAATCACCCAAGTTGGGTGAAAACTGAGTTTTTCAATTTGACTTTCTTAACAATTTTGATAACTTTGACCAAAATGAGATTTGATTCCAATTTATGATGTGATTGAGATGAATTAAGCTAAAGTAAAGCTATATTAAGCTACTCTACTGATATCTAAGCACAAATCAAATTTTTGATCTTCAAATTTCCAACAGTTATGAAAATGAAAACAGATTTGAAAGGATTTTGACTTTGAGTGTTCTAAGGTGCAATATTCTAACTGGTTTGACTGCAATGGACCTAAATGAGACCTAAGCAACAGAGTCTAAGTGTTGCAAAGCTCAATATTCCAACTATCAGTTTAATCCAAACACTAGTTTTGTGACTGATATGCAAGCTTAAACTACTTAACTACTGCAAACCAATGCTCAATCTAACTGTAACTAACCTAAGTGAAGCATAATCCACTGATTTAAACAAACACTTAACACAGAATCAACAAGAACTAGATATTACAGATTTGAGCTTAAAATAATGAACAACAAAGTATAGATAGTTCTTACTCAAGTCCAGCTTATTTGCAGCTTAAACCAGAACCATAACTATACTAACTTAAGCTATTCCAACCCAATCCAAGCTCTGCATCAACCCAATTCCATAACCAAGTCCATTTGAGCTTCAGTTGACTTTTGTTGACCAAATACCAAAGTTGCTTGAAACTGAATTTTAAGCTTACCAAAAGCTATCAATAGCTTAAATAAGCTTATTTGAATTTAAAAATAAGCTTCTAGAAGCTTGAATGTAAGAGCTTGAAACTGATTTTTTTAACAGTGAACATGAAAACATGAAATGTTGATATAACCTTGAATTGATACTTGAAAATAGTTTCAATACACTGGAACAACTTAGATTGATACAATAAAACTTGAAATTACAACTTAGAACCTATTTAAGACATGGAAAGTTTCAAACGACAAACATATGAAATTAAAAACTAAGTATTGCCGTCTCTACTCTCACTTCTTCCTCTTTTTATAGCAAAAGTACTTCTCTCACATCTCTGAGCAAATCCCACTTGAATCCTGGACCATTGGATGAGTTGAGTCATTATTGGCCATTGATGAGTTTTGGCGGGAAATTGGATATATAGCAACTGGGGGGTTGAGTGCAAGGGGGGGGGGGAAGCATTTAATGCTTTTTGTTGTTTGGTGAGGTGGAGTGATAAGGGAGGTGAAGGTTGAGCTGGAGGTGAGGTTGTGTATGGGTTTTGTAGGCAGGCAGGTGGGAGAAGAAGACTTTGGAGGGAAAAAGGGGAGGAGTTTGACTGGGGTGTTGACCGGGGTGGTTATATTGGACAGGGGGTCAAAAAGGGAGGGTTCAATGGTTATATTGGCAGGGGTCATGGCTGTTTTGACAGGGCCAAGGTGTTTTGTTTATTATTACAAGGACCATTTTGTAATTTCTGAAAGACCAAGGACCAAATCTGCCATTTTTTCAAAGTTGTTTCAAGGGTCACTTTTGACAAGTTTCAATAGTACAAGGACCATAAAAGACATTTTCAAATTTCCAAGGACTATTTTTGCTAATTTTGAAACTTGAAGGACCAAACTTGTAAATTCTCAAACTTATGAAATTTTTCACCAAAGGACTAATTATGACAACTTATGATTTAAAAAGGACCTTTGGTGATTTTTCTTTTAAAATAAGTGCTCAGGGACTATTTCTGACAACTTTTGAAAGTCGGGGGACTGAAACTGCCAATTATGCAAACTTAGCTCATTTTTCATCTGATTTTAAAAATTTTGCATCTGAAACATATAAAATGCAATTTTGAGATATTTTCAGTATTTTGATGCATTTCTGAGTATTTTTAAATGTTTTGCAGTTCAGATTTGACCAAAAATGATGAGTATTTAGACACTCATCAGTATTCGTGACATACCTCGTCATTTGCCATGAGACAAATTTCTTCGTCCTTGTCGTCGCTCATTCCTCACGTGCCACTTACGAACGCCTTTTGATCATCCCATTTGGGACACTTACTAATAAAGTGGTTTGGGTCCCCACATTTAAAGCAAGTACGATCATCCTTTGGCTTCTCGTCCTCTTTGCTTTTCCGAAAGCCTTTCTTATCGTCATACGGTTGTTTGAAGTATCTTCCCTTTCTTCTAAAGAACTTCTTAAAGTCCCTTACCGCCATGGCATACTCCTCATCATCACTATCCGAAGAGGAGTTCTCTTCATCTCTTGAGACTTTCTTTGCTTTAAGCGCAAGAGATTTGTGTTTCTCTTTCACCTTTGAAGCTTCAGAATCTTTAGCGAGAACGAGCTCATAGACCTTTAAGTTTCCTATGAGTTCATCAAGAGTGAGGATCGTCAAATCTTTTGATTCTTCGATCGCCGTCACCTTAGATCTCCACTTCGATGGAAGCGCCCTTAGATATCTCCTAACAAGGTTACGGCTAGAAAAAGATTCATCAAGTGCTTGTAAAGATGTAATAATAGTATTGAAATTTGCAAATGAATGATCTATAGTTTCCTCATACGATATTGAAAATTGTTCATATTGTTGAACAAACAAATCAATTTTATTATTTTTAACTTGTTGATTTCCTTGATGAGTTACAGCTAAAGAATTCCAAATTTCTTTAGAGGTTTTAAGCAAAGAGATTCTTTCAAATTCCTTTTTCGGTAAAGCATTATATAAAACCATTTTTGCTTCACTATTTTTAGAAAGCTTTTTCTTCATTTCATCATTTAGTTTATCATGAGGTATATTAACTAAATTTCCCTTATCATCATTTGAGGTAGCCTCAAAATCACCTTCAACAATAATGTACCAAAGATCAATATCTTTAGACTTCACATATGTTTCGAATCTATTTTTCCAATATATAAAACCATTAGTTTCAAGTAGTGGTGGTGGTTGCATAGATTGCCCTTCCTTATAATTTCCAGAACCCATAGTGATCGAAAAGTTTTTAAAATACAAATTTACTTTAAAACTTTTATAAACTTAGCTCTTGATGCCAATTGTGGAAAACTAGAAGGGGGGGGGGGTTGAATAGTTTTGCCGATTTTAAGTTGATTTCTAAAAACTTTAGATCCGATATTATGTGAAATCGTATGGATGTTGAGAACGTATAGATCTAATGATAATGCAAGCAAATAAATAAAGTTAAGGGATAGAAATGACACAATCGATTTATAGTGGTTCAGCTACAAGGACACCTTCCTTGCCCTACTCCACTCCCCGAGTCACCTACTCGAGAGTTCAAGCACTATGTCAACAAACTCCTTCACTTGGCGAAGAAGCCTTCACAATGTTGCTTACACTTTTTACGGTACAAAGCTAGATACCGAGTCCGTAGCACGGTGGACCAAACCAACACAACTATTACACAACAAATATGTGAAATATCAAATACAAGATCTTCGCTACAGAAATCTTGCGGAGAGACAAATCAATCAAGGACCCCTTGCTTGGATGACTTGTAGAATGTTCGTGATCTCGCCTTAGAGAAGGACCTATATGAGGATCACAAATAGAAAGAAAAAAGAACAACTATCTAGATCAAGTGATCTATATGTTAGAAGAGAATGAGAGTGTATGAGAGATTTAGTAAGAAGAGGGGTGAGTTAGAATGAAGAAATGGCTCTTTATTTATAGGCAAAATTCTTCACTGTTCCTCGGATCCCACGGATCCCTTCCACTTGGGATTCGTCTAGTGCAAACCTAGGGATCCGTGGAACGCTCCTCTTTGCCCATGGGTTTTTTGGTTATGGGTCATGGGTTATGGGTTGGTCCATGGGTTTTCTTTAGATTCAATGTATCTAAGTATACATTGTATCTAGTCAACTTGGGTATGGGTTAAGATCCATGGGTTATTGTCCATGGGTTATGATTTTTACCCATCCTAATAAACTATTACAACAAATGCTTAATTATTACATTTTTGTATTTAAATGGCTATATGTAAATGCTTTACAAAAATAACATGTATCCTTATAATTATACTTAAGATAACATTATGTTTGTTATCAACAAAACACAAAGAGATCGCAAAATATTAATAAACGTTTTTACGGTTTATTTGTATTAACAGGATGGATGCTTGTTGTTTAGTTGTGGGTTGCATTGACAGAGATATGTGTTGTCAGATATATGGTGTATAATTTTGTCTGAGATATGGATACTTGTTGTTTAGTTGTGGGCTGCATTAACAAAAGTTGTGAAATCTGTACAATCTTTATGTTGTATATATTAAATAAAACTTAAGAATATTATGTATTTGGTCTCGATAGTTGGTATAATATATTTTTGACCGTCGTATTTACTTATCGTATAAGATTTCACATAAAGTCTCTGTTTGCGCAGCTACGGTACTGATTTTGGTCATATGCTTAAAATTCATATTATTACTTATTAGACAAACAAGCATTCACATAAGGGTGCAAATTGATACTCTCTTAGAAAAACCTTCTTCATTCATTTACCCCTTTTAAGCAAACCATGGAATAAAGACAATGACGGGGAAAGCATCGGCTTCACTAATGTCTACAAGAGATATCAAACAAAAGTAAGATAAAACGTCATGGGTTCAAGACACGCATGCCACAAAGATGTAGCATTCGCAAAGAACTGTCGTCACAATTTATCGTAAAAACATTAGCAGTTATATGCTTCGTGTAACTACATACTTGGGTTATTGAAAACTGGTGATTGCGTACCTGCCAGAGAATTGGGAATTTGAAAAAATCTGTATCGAAACAGAGATACTTTAAAGTTTGATGAAAATCCTTGACCAAGAAAGAAGAAACCATTAGAATGGAAAGTGTTATTCACCCCGTTCCAAATTAAATGTTCACTTTTTCATTTTGCGATATATTAAAATAAATGTTCATTATGTGTTTCAACCAATCAAAAATGACTTTAGTGGGTATGGATGGTATTTGATTGCTTGAGAGTATAGTTAGTGAGATTTTCTAAAACTTTGTGTAATATGAAATTAAACATTTATTTTGAGAAATCTTACTACAAAAAGTATCGCCAACTTAATTAGTTTATTAAAATGGAAAGACATATTAACTATTGAGCAATATGTCCCTAATTTTATTAAAATCGAAAATATATGGAGCAATATGTCAGAGCTACACAAGAAATAAGTCACATTGCTAGTACATTGTACGTGGTGTGTGCACATAAAAATAAAAACAAAAATACGAAGTTGTCATAAAATTATTTAACGGAAAAGAAGCACAAGCTATGGGTGTAACAGAAAGGCTCCACCAGATAACAAAGAATGCTTGGCATGTGTTGTGAGCCGTTGATTGGGACATGATGAGAAATAAAACAACGGATGACAATCCAATGTGTCAACTATAAATACTTGACATTCCGACACTCAAGCTCACTATTCCACACTTTCACTCTCACTATTTCAATACCAAAAACCGTTAAACAAACTAAAAAGATGAATCAGAAGTCAAAACATGGTGAAACCAAGAACAATTAAGAAGCGAAAATACATCCTTGGGAGAAATGTGAGTTCTGTGATCACAGATGCCCCCCTAAGAAGATATGGAAGCACGAGTACAATTGTGAAAAAATCCACGGTTCATGCCACCAGTGCTACAACCACCGTCGTGAAAATTATGAAGCCGTAAATCTGCATGCAATTCTTTCAAAACTGACCAGTTAATTTTCAATCAATCAAATGGTTATCTTCAATTTGCTTCTATTATCCTAATTTGGATTTTCCAGTCATGTACTCCATCCTATGTCCGAAAGCCAACTAGTAGTGGGTGAACAACTGGTGAAAAGCCCAAGATTGTAAAAGGAAGACGGCGTGAGGGGTTAAAAACACGAGAAGAGTTAAACTAGTGCCTGAAGGATCTTTTTCGACTTGTTTCGATATCCTCGAGTCACTATATGATGGGTGATTAGACCCGGACACCTGATAAAGATCAATATCCCGCAAATGAGCCCCTCTTGATGTTACAGATGAGCAACAAGTCAATGAGGTAAAATTTAATTACTTTTAAGATCATCAATCATATTTTACTTACAAAATCTAGTTCATGAATTTAGTTTCTAGTATGCCTACTAGGGTTGTTGTTTCATTGGGGAATGGTATTTCGATTATTTGGGCGATCGATATGTTGATCAAGTGGTTGAAGGGTAGTAAGAGGTAAATTGTTTCCGGCCTGTTTGAAAATGATTTACTATTCGTAGTGTTTGGTTGGTTGGTGTACGTGTGTGTGTGTTCATTTCCATGTTTTTATGCATCGTGTAATCAATTTCCTTTCGATGTTTGAAACTTTTTTTTTTTTCTTTTTAATTTCCAAATGCATTTAAGCTGCTAACCGTATTACCATGCTATTTAGCTTTGTTGCAGACATAACCAAGCTCCTAACAATGCTCAAAACTTTGTGTCTTTGGTCCAAGCTTGGCCTAGTTCCTCATTACGTAATGCTTCTTCTTGTCTATTTTCTTTTTCTTTTTTACTATTTATTGTTTTGCGCTTTTCCAAGAAATAACTATCTCTCTAATAATTGATACAATATTAATCTAAATCCTTGAATTAGACAATAGAGAATGTTGTATGTGTTTATAATAGACTTCGTAAACATGTTGTACTTGTTCCTCATTTGGTCTACATTTGATCAACCGAGATCAAATGAGTTTAAGTTAACTCATTTATAAGTAAATGGGTCAAAATCACTTATCTTTCCTGAATTCTAACTTCCTCGTACATCTAACTCATTTATTAAATTTTCAGTTGGTACCATGTCACCAGAAACGTTGAGAGAAATCCTGACTAACCAATATGCTATGACTTGTCACCATTGTTTCATATTTTTATGCAAAATAAAGGTAGGTTGGTTGGGTGGGTGGATAATGAGTCAAAAAGGGTATTATTGTCATTAGTACAAATATCAACGCTATTAACCATAAATACTCTGTTCAATATTTATTTTATATAAATCATTTGCGTGTCATATATCGTAAAAATGTGATATTCTTTAAATGATGAACTATTTTATAAAAATGTTTAAAATTGAAGGGTTCTTTAAATTATTATGCATATCGTGTGCAGGTGATAATTGTGAAAACCCTATTAGAAGCATTAAATTTGAATGCCCTTCTAGTTAGGCCGTCCAGTTCGATGACCTGTGCCATATTTTTAAAATGGACCATTTAAGATCGGGATTGAAGTATGTGTAAAAATAGTGAACTTTAATTAACTTATGCTTTTGTTTTTATATCTATCAAATGACACGTCCAATATTCTTCAAGTTTAAATAAATGTTCTATTCTACTAAGTATAAATGTTGAGTTTTTAAAACATTTGTGACGATCCATGAAGTTCTAGATGCTTTTTTTAATAAGCTAAGATGTCATGTAGGACTTTCTCAAAAAATAGATCACATGAAAACATTTGCTTTTCTAAAACAACATACAATGTTTACTTTCTCTAAAACAATATTCTCACAGCTAAAAATTTAGTTTTTCATAAGAAATGTGTTTTGTTAAAAGTTAAAACCTTTCAGAACAAAAAAGTTTTTGTTCCACATAAGGATAGAGTTTAAAATCATAAATATTAAAGACAAAATAATTAAATTTGAACTTTCATAAGAAATATAGGTAGAGAAACAACACAATTTATGAGCTCCATACACTTTCTTATTTTCTTCTTCACAAAAATCCTTTACTCAATTTCTACCATTAAAGCACAAATTTAAGCTCAACTTCAAGATTTTGATTAATGTCAAACCGAAGTTATATTCTTCTTTTTAAATCATATGTAATCCTTCAAAAATAAGTTTATACCTATAAGAAAGTTTCAGAAATCGAAGGCCCCTAAAAAAATGGAGACACTGTGCGGTTGATCACGTCGTACATGCTTAAATCCGACCCTGTGTTCCAGTATTTGCAAACGTAAGATATTACATATTTGGCTATTACCTTCATATTTTTCTAAGAGTTCTTACCATCTGTTTTGTAGTATAAGTTGCCCACCCTCTTAACTATGACAGATAAAGATGTGAGAGCTAGGGGCATCTCTCACACGTAATTTATCCAAGACATAAGACATGGGTCCGGTCTGGTTTTCTTCGTCTCTTTATAACACTAGCCGGATACCCGCGCGTTGCGGCGGCGGGTACCCGTATAATTATATTTTCTGGCGATAAGTTTTTTCGAAGTACATTTTTTTATGACGACACAGTTTTGAAATAGGCTCTAACATCTTAAATAGGTTGTTACATCTTTAATGTGCGGAATAAATATTGGAGTTGTTACAAGAATGTAATAAATTTTATTTATGTGTGCAAAGTATTGAATTGTTAGCAAAAGTCAAATATATTTCCATTAAAAGCAAGTGAGTTTGTCTGAATTTTAAGCCTTGCTATTAAAGGAATAGTCTCAAATGCTTTATTGTCACACCCCCAAATTACCTGTTTTGCAGCGGAATGGAATTCCTGGGGATTGACTGTCATAGCATCAAAGTTACAGATATATTGAACGACCTAAAGTGTCGTTTGGAAAATACATCGTTTGATTTAATAAAACAATCAGAGTTTACAAAGTATAGGTCCCAAATGAAAATCAACTTGTGCAGAAATAAGTTTGTTACAATTCAAACGATGTTTTAAAGTTCATAAAACCCAAAGGAGACGCGTCGTCACCGCAACTCTATGATATGTCCACATGCATGCCATGAAGTGAATGCCTTAGATACCTGAGATAAAACATGCTAAAAAGTGTCAACACAAAGGTTGAGTGAGTTCATAGAGTTTGTGTTGAAATGTAAAGCCTTTCAAAATCGTTTATGCAGCAAAGGCATTGTAAATCCACTCAGTTCCAAGTTCCGCCCATACAAAACTTGCAACCTGTGTGTTCACAACCCACTGCCAAAAGGTGCATAGTTTATGTTCAAGTGCATGATGTCAAATGAATTCACATTATAGTGCATGACTTAATGTATCCATAGTTATTTAATATAACACATAATTTGTACGGTTTCAAATTGTTCCATGACCATTAGTTTAGGATTGTACCAAGACCATTAGTTCAATGTTTATACCAAGACCATCAGTTCAATGATTATACCAAGACCATCAGTTCAATGATTATACCAAGACCATCAGTTCAATGATTATACCAAGACCATCAGTTCACTGATTATACCAAGACCATCAGTTCAATGATTATACCAAGACCATCAGTTCAATGATTATACCAAGACCATTAGTCCAATGATTATGATATGGAAATTCTAAGTATGGCAATACTGTAACTTCGCATGACTAAACATTCAGTTCGGATAAACATATAATTTGCAAATAGTCATGAATGTAATAAAAATTATTGAGCATGCATCTCCCCCAAAGAGTTTCATAAATAATTAAAACGAGAAAAAGTGGGGCTATGACTCACTTGATGAATTGGTATGATGACAAGAGTGAGTACACCGAGATGTAGTGTGATACTTTAACCTTGACCTATTATGAATGTTATGATACGAAATAAGTCATGATGTAATGTTATGCATGCATTTCATATGTTATTTATACCATTTGTGAGTTTTGAAAATAATACTCTTCGTCGAAAAATACTCTTTTGACGTCTTGACCATTCTTAAATTACTTTACAAGTATTTACGTCAAAATGTCATCCTACAATAGTTTCTTAATGATTTATTGTGAAATTTTAACTTTTCGTCGTAAAATAATGTCGTTGGAAATTTCATGAAAGTGACAAAAATGGCCTCGAAAAGCTAGTCGTAAAATGGTGTACGTCGAACGTTAGGAAACGAACTCAACGGTTTTGGAAAGCTTGTATCAAAATCTCAAAGTTTTGGCATTTAAGTTTTTATCCTAGAGGTCTCGTTCATAAAGAAAAACATAGGTTAAGTAGGGTGATTTGGTCCAAAATGTGGTTTAAAAGTGAGTTTCGGCAAAGTTTAAGCAACCGTAGTTAATTTATTACAACTCCGCTATACAAACGGTTGGTCATTTTGAAAAATATGCTTGGTGATCTCAATTTTATTAGAAGACATCTCGTTACAAAAAGTTCCACGTCAACGTTAAAAATAGCCTTCAATATGGTCACTTTGTTTATCCGTAACACTTGTCAAATAAAAATAAAATAGTTTTTCTTAACTAATAAGTTACGGCAATTTTGTGAAAACGTGCATATTTTAGTCGTTACAAATCCGTTTTCTACGTATTATACGTCCTTAGCTTCGTATCAAAGTATACTAATATATTTTTGATAAGTCGAAATAATTTATAAAGCTTAAGACTCGTTTTTGACCCGTACAATACAAAAACAGTTTGCTGAAATTTCAGGATATATATATATTTCGTCGTCAAACTTGAAAAATTCATAACTTCTTCGTTATAGCTCCGTTTTAATCCGTTCAAGCGGCCACGGATTCGTTTTAAAGTATATTTTCTAAATATCAAGGCCAAAAATTTAAGTCTACAGTCGGATTTTCCAGAAATACAAAATAAGATCAGACCCTTATTTATACTTGTCGAAAAGAGTTTTTCTCGTACTAAACCTATTCCAATCCCTTCAAAACAACTCCGAAGCTATTCTAATCCTACCATACACCTTCTTAGGGTGTCATGGGTTCCTAAACATCATCAAGACTAATATATAACAAGGGATAAATTATAGGATGACTTATATATATAAAACTCTTAAAAACAATGTAAAAATGGTATAAATATCCATAAGTCTTGCATACTTTGTTCAAAAATGAAGAAATAAACATGAAATGATAATGAAAGATGTGAAATGAGAATGGTATGCTTACTAGTTACTTGATGAGGTGATAAGAGCAAAGGATTAAACCTAAACACCATAGGTTTTTATTTCAAAACCTTGATTAAGAGTGTAACTAGATTGTTAAACACTTGATAATGGAAAAACTTGGATGATTTCTTCAATTTCCTTTGTATGACCGGTTTTGAGAGAGGAAAAACAAGAGAGAAGATCTTGATTGAAGTTGTATTATTGTGGAGAATGAAGTGTGTATGTATCTTGAGTGTAGATTTGCATAAGTAATAAAAGTCTACCCACCCTTGACCCACTCCCCCCCCCCCATGGCCGGTTTTGGGGGGAATGTGTTGGTAAAAATACACTTTTTTTTTTCTCTTATATTGTATATAATTGTTTGTATGCAAAAAGAAAAGTAAGTTAAGGTAAATTGTAACTTTGTATATACATTAGTGTATTTAAGGTAGTTTTAGCTAAAAGTAATCTTTAATAGATCAAAGTAAAGTATAATGAGATCATAAAATTTGTAAAAATACATTTCTTGAAAAATTTGAGTGATATAATAATTATCGTGTAGTTTTTAAGAAAAGTGTCGTAATAATATAAATTTAACGATTTATATACACAATAAATTAAAACACTAGGTAAACTCAAATATTGTTTTTATAAACTAAATGTAAGTATAAAAATATATCGGGATCATTTTTGGAAGTATCGGATTAAATGTTCAAAATAATAATTTACGCGATAGCGTTTATTTAATATGAAATTTACGCGTTTAAGGTGAAATGCAAAATCATGAATGAACTAACATGATGACAATGATGCTAATGATATGTAGACTAAACTTAGTCTATATGAAATGTCCTTGATGATTGATCATGAATTCGCCGCTAAACCATTAAGGTTACGCGAATTTGGAACACGCAAACCTAGTTTACGATAAATGATGAAATTGTGAAGCATGAATTGTTTTGAGGAATGACCTGAAAGTACGAGTTGTCACATTTATATATTAGTAAAGATAAAGATAAGGGGTCTATGCATTTAATTAACTTTTGGGTAACCATTTGACCCATTTAGCCCACTTCATTATTAAGAGCAAGGCTGTCAAGATCGCGATCCTACATGGGATCGTTTTTGTCTTTGCAAGATCGAGATCGTAAGATCGGATCGCGATCCTACGATCCTACAAATTTGTCATAGCTTGTAAACAAATGATAAACGAGTCAAAATATTTTACATTTCTACTCAACGTCAAAGATAAATTCATATAATATTCTCTTGAAAATGACAAAGAAAACACCAAAGTAATAATAAAACAAAAAAAAAAATCAAGTTTCAATCGTTAAATTAACGATTTAGCGAAATAATATAACATAACATGAGTCCTAAATGTCTCAAAATATACGAGCTATCTACATGATTTCAAGGAAACAAACATGTCATTAGTGGCATTTCAAAACATACCATTTGATTAGTTTAATCGCAATGAAGGAAAGTAAATTGAATTATTGAACACTTTTAGACTATAATATAATCAGAAAGTAGAAAACTAGGTATAAACTATAATCTATTTAGAAAATGAAACAACAGTGGTTTACTTATTAGACATTAGTAAAATACACGTTTGTTTTCTGGCCTAAGCAAGTGAGATGGACTTAAAAGATAGAAAAAGTTCAAAAAAGAAAAAATAATAAAAAATGTGAACTCGGATCGCATGACGATCTTACGATCTTATGTGCGATCCTACGATCTTACTTACGATCCTACCACATATGCGATCCTACCACGATCCTACACGGTTTTAGCTAGTAAACACGTAAACTCGTATGATACTACGAGTTTACACGCGATCTTGAAAGCCTTGATTAAGAGTGGCTCTTGGTTTCTTGCCAAATAATTTTGTTTCCACCTAGATCTTTGTTACGTTCTTCCATTTCAAGTAACATTTTTATGTATGGTTTCTCGTTTTGTATCCCTGCGCCCTTTGTAACAAAAAAGGATTTGTAAACCTCTATTTTGTCATATGATCAAAAGTTATAAAGTAAATGTTTTTGCCAGTGAATTACAACGAGTCTTATTTCGATGTTTTGTTTATGTGAATTACAAAATGTATTATAAAATGTCACAAACTTTCACAAATGTGTACTGATATATGCACATTTTCGTGAGATGTCCCGTAAAAAATAGTGAAACATGCTAGATTTTATGGAACTAAAATGCATGTTTAAACATTTTTTTTAAAAAAATTGTAACATTTTATGAGGCATTTTGTAGTTCACATATCGACACAGTGAAAGGATTTATGTGCAAAGAACAACATCTTTCTCACAACTGGTATTATAAAAGGGATAAGCACGCGAAAATGATAAAGGAGTGACGAAATGAAAATACGATAATACTTACATATATGGGTCGGTAATTAACCAAACTATATATATTTATGATAGAAATAAGTGATCTAAAGGCAAAATCACCTAAGGGTTGTAATGGTTCGGCCGAAACCTGAAGAGGGGTTTAATCTGTTTCCTAAACAAACTATAGAGGGGTTTAGTCTCTTTCCCAAAAACCCTAAAATCCCGCATTTCTCTCCCTTTTTAACCGATCGGTCGACCAAAGGAGTTTTAAACCCTTAGTCGATCTTCCTAATCGACTTATAGTCGATCCACAAGTTGACTAAGCCTAGTCAACTTGTTACCCACTTTCGTACTCTCTTAATTTGCATAGATCCGAAGCCTAATTCTATCTGTCCAGTCTCCGTGGATACATGACGCAACGTGCGTGGTGATTCTTCCCAAAAACCATAATCTAATCGACTGAAGCATCAAGGAAGAAAGGCGCTTTTCATGCGAGCCGTGAAGGTCAAGATACTTTTGACGAACTTTTTTTCGAGTTTTCTTTTGTGAGTGTTTAAATTTACACTTTTAAAAATCACATGTGATTTGTAACATCAGTGACTTATGAAATCACATGAGATTTTAGAAAACGCATGTGATTTTTACAGGCAAAAATTTCAACACCAAGAAAAAATCTTGAAAAGAAAGTTCGTTGAAAATATATCGAAATACTCATCCGCTGAAAGATAAAAAATTCCCGTCCCAATGGTGTATTTTTTATCGCTTAACTATTTATCATTTGCAATATATTTTATTTTCTAAAAAAAGTGAAAAATGAGTATTTTATTTTGTTTTAATGAAAAAATGAATGTCCGTGATTTGTTCATTTGTTTTTTTAACGAATTCGAGATTTATATTGATCTCACCTCTATCACTAAATTGTGAGAGACCTTATATTTAATTGTTGTACTATGCAAACAACACTAAAGTTGTTACGCTAACTTTTTAAAAGATACATCTTTACCCGATTTAAATGCGTGTATTACTCAGAAAAGAAAACCAAAACATTTATTTAGGAAAAATACACGTGATAACTTTTCTCCCTTTTGTAAAAGGGGCAATTTCATATCTCTCATCCTTTTTGTTGAAAATTTCATATATATCTAAACATGCATAAAAAATATTGTACAATATGCATTCAATACTTGCACTTTGGGTATATATGAAATTTATCTTGAAAGTAGGGTGATATATGAAATTAATCATTTGTAAAAAAAGTAAAAAAAAAATACATAAGTAAAATTTGTAAACTGTCCTAACGGTCTACAATGGGCCATTTAAACCCATTAACAACCCAATAGGCTTCAAGCCCACTAAAAACCCACAAAGCTTATTAATACATACAAATGAAACTAGGGTTTTCAAACATATAACCAAACCCTAAATCACAAAAGAGGCAAAAGCCACAGATCATCTCTTTCGCCAAATTAAAGGTACAATCTTGCTTAATTGCGTAAAGGGTCATGTTTATTTATGTTAAAAATGTATAAAGTTAAGAACTTGATGTATAAAGATTTGATTTTTGTTTGAACAGAATGAAGGTTGTTGCTGCTTATTTGTTGGCTTTGTTGGGAGGTAACACTTCTCCATCTGCTGAGGATTTGAAGACCATTCTTGGTTCAGGTATGCTGGTTTCTGAAACATAGTTAGTTTATTTTTATTTATTTATTATTATTATTTATTTATTTATTTATTTATTTTTTATATAAATAATATGTGTTTTTGATGATTAGTTTTATTGTTGTAATATGTTGAAATGTGTTTTTCTGGTAGAGATTTAGTGATAATGTAGTTGAAACATAGTTAGTTTATGTAGTTGTAATATGAAACATTAGTTTTGTGTTTATTGAGTTTTTTGTTAAGTGTTTATGATGGGGTTTGAAATTTGTTTTTTGCTAAAGATTGAGTGATAATATAGTTGAAACATATTTAGTTTATGTTTTTATGCAGTATATTGGGTTTGATAGTTATGTTATTATATTAGACCTTAATTATGTGAACTGTTGAATTTCTTTAGCTAAGTGTGTGGTTGGATATTAAAGTTTTTTAAGGTGTATTGAATGTTTTATGAGAGTGTATAGTTTAGCTGGTGTTGATTTTGAAGTTGTTGGTTTATAGGTTCAATGTTATGCCGGAGTTATGAAGTTATGTATGGCTGTTTGATAATGGATAGTTTCTTTTTTGTATTGCATATTGTTATATAAGATTTGTGTTGGTTGTGGTTTATCCTCAGTGTTTATGATTTATTGTTGGTTACTTGATTTAAGATGATTTAAATGAATTGTGTTTAATCTTACCCCTCTTTGCATACAATTTGATGATGAATGAATTATAAGATAACGGATTGGATTTGCCAAGTTAATTTAGAAATGAAGATTTTGTAATGACCATCGGAGTTGTGAAATAACGATTCAATTTTTAAACTTGTATATATGTGATTTTTCAGAAATTTGATACTGTTTTTTGAGAGTTTTTGTTAACTTCAGTTGATGATTTCATTAGTTTGGCTTGCTGTTATTGAATTTTGATACTTGTGTTCGCGCTATTACACTGAAAAATGTTACTCCCTCCGTCTCAAAATTATTGTCAGGAGACAAAAAAACACAAGGTTTAATAAAAGTGGGACCACTACAATTCTCAACCACTCATATAGAATATTCCTCAACTAAATTTTCTTTTTCTTACCAAAAATGGAAAGTGGACAATTTTTGAGACATCCAAAAAAAGAAATGTGGACAATTAAATTGCGACGGAGGTAGTATTTGTTTTATGGAGATATAAATTGTGTTTGCTATGACGTTAAACAAATATTAAAAAAACGAAAATCTGCCTATATAATCCAACCACCTCTTCAACCTTAACCGTCATTGCCTGACCCCTGACCCATCAATCATCTTTTTAAAATCCATTTTTAGTTTTTTGCAATTTTGTTATCCGCATGTAGCACCCCGGGCTTCTCCGAAACAATATTTACAAATGAAGAATCAAGCCCCAATGCTCATGCTAAATCCTATTTTTCTGTCGTCAAGTGTTGCAGTTCAGCCACTGTACCTAACTTTTCCCATGGTTGTTTCTGTGTCAAATTGTCGCCTACACTTTATTTTTATAAATATTTTGTGTTCCCTATTGCGTTAACAAAATATTAAAAAAAATGAAAAACTGCCTATATAATTCGATCACCTCTTCAATGTTAACCATCACAGCCTCACACCTTAATCATCAGCTTACAATTTAAATGTTTTCATAATTTTTATGAATTTGTTATCCGCATGTAGCACCCCGGGCTTCTCTGAAACATTATTTACAAATGAAAAAGTAAGCCCCAATGCTCCTGCTAAATCATATTTTTCTGCTGTCAAGTGTTGCAGTTCAGCCACTGTACCTAACTTTTTCCATGGTTGTTTCTGTGTCAAATTGTCAGCTACACTTTTTTATTATATATATTCTTATAAATATTCACAAAATGTGATCTAACCATTGGAATATAAATTGTGGTGTGCAGTTGGAGCTGATGCAGATGAAGATAGAATTGCATTGCTATTGAGTGAAGTCAAGGGTAAAGACATCACTGAACTGATTGCCTCCGGAAGGGAAAAGCTTGCTTCAGTTCCATCTGGTGGTGGTGGTGTTGCTGTTGCCGCCGCTGCAGGTGGCGGTGCCGCACCAGCTGCCGCTGCAGCTGAGTCAAAGAAAGAGGAAAAAGTTGAAGAGAAAGAAGAATCTGATGACGTAAGTATCATTACAGTCTCTTATGTCTTTGAACTTAATTCATTTTTAGTGTATGTATTGAATTTATGCTTACATTATTATTATTATTGCTATTTCCATTTTCAGGACATGGGATTCAGTCTATTCGACTAAGGGATTATGGTTGTCGTCTGTGAGAAGCATACTTCCATTTTTTTATCGTTGTTTATGTATTTTGCTCTTAGTTTTGTCATAAACTCTCGGGATTTATTAGACTATGCAAATCAGGGTTCTAACTCTTTTTAGTTAAAGGTATGATATTATTAGCCAAGTGGTTTTGTTAAAGTTCTATGCTTGCTCAGGGTTTCTAGTTATGGTTTTTCTGATTTCGTTTATCTTCTTTTGAATGCTCATTGTTGTCCGCTTTATGTCAAGATCTTAGAATGTTGGATGTGTGTTTGCGTTCTAGCAAACTGAACCCTAATGGTTGGTTTCTAACTTTCTATGAAGGTTGAAGGTCGAACCGCAAAAGTTTGTTACTATCACTTGTATAAAGACACAAGTATCATAGTTCTCAATATCTAGTTATATCTTTAACATGTTATAGATAAAAAAGATGACATGCATGTCTATTGTTTATGAAACAAACAAATTTCCAACTAAGAGTGATATCTAATTGCAAGAAGATACGATTCAGCTAAAATTCGTTTTTATAGCTGCACTGAAAACTAACATATGGACTTGTTCGAATTTGTAACTTCCTTTACCACTTGTAAATAAATTGTTAATGATTAATACACTAACTATGTAGTTTTCATTGTAGGATCTATTGGATTTATTTTGAAGTCACAAAGAGAATGGAATTGCAATTATACACCCCAAGGAAAAATGTTTCTATTCACAAAAGTAAGGGTGTCAATAAGGTCAGGTTGACCTGAACCCGATAAGCCTTATAAGGTCGGGTTGCGGCTCATATCTTCAAAAGTCAAAACCCGATTCAACCTGATAACCTGACCCGACCCGATAACACCGCTACATACAAGTGACATTAATCACATCCAAAGCACATATCCAAACAACCACTAAGACACAAATTGCCAAGTAAAAAAGAAAGTTGTACCTTTAAGCATTTTTCCCCAATTTTTACCTCCTTTGCGTGGCTGAGGCTAAGTAGAATTCCTTTAAACATCTCTTCATTCTCTTCATCGTACTCTTTATGACTTTCATCACGAAAATACTTTTCTCATAATCTAAATCAGCTTTAATTACTGAAGACGCATTTAGCAACAAATGCTTTTGTAACGGCAAACAACCCTGGATTGTTAGCGACAAGATATACGGAGCATTGTTAGTAATATCAAGCAGCTCAAAACCTCGACAACCGTCCAGCATCAAAGTTTCCAAAAAAGGACTGTCGGATAAAGTATTTTTAATCGCATCTTGGTCTAGTTCCGCATCTTCAATACGCAAAGTCCTAAGGTTTTCCCAACTAACTACATCGGCTTGTTTAAATATGCACCCAAACAATGTGAGATGAATGAAACTTGAAGAGATGAAAAAGAATTCAGGTAACAAAAACCAATCCCAAAAACTTTTACAAGGATACAAATACAGATTTAAATCAACCTTTTGAACGTTATGAATAATAGCATCACGAATACAATTGTTGACGTGATATTCAGTCCATTTGGTGAAAAAGGCATGCAGTTTGAATCTGTTGAGAGGGTTGTTCGATTGACTTATGATTCTTTCTATGGACAAATAGAATACGAAGACATCTTTTTGAACTTACGGCTAATAATGTGATCAGGAACATGACGGCTAATAATGAGGTTCGGAACTTGAGGCCAAATATGTTGCCATCTTTTGGAGAGTGTACATGTTCTTATGGCGTATTTTGTCTCAGGTAAACGAGAGATGATTTCGATAAGTAAGCAATCCGGTAATGAACTTATTTGATCTTCTTGTTTGATACGATTGCGTCTTTTGTGTTTTCTTTTCATGATTTCAATGGTGGCTTGCTACCAAAAACACAAATCGAGTTCTCATCATGTTTCCAAATTTATACTTTAGTCCTACAAGAAAAGTTTGAATGCGCCTGATAGGAATGCCAATGGGCCGGGCTGCCAGTAAACCCAATTATATAAATCATCCTGAAACCCGCCCCAATCCTCACTGGAGATCTTATCGGGTGTCTCGTTGTGGCGAGATGCTCCTCTAAACCCGCCCCATATCCCGTTGAGGATCTTATCAGGTTTTGTTTTTGGCACATCAAATAGTCGTAGCGTATATTATTTCTTTAAACTGTAATTTATTAGTTTTAAAGTAAGAACGTAACTCAACTAGAAATTTTCTTACCTGTCCAAATTCTAATGAATTAGATAATCATTTGTTCCAGTACAAATAGTATCCGTTCTTCTACAGCGAGAGAGCGGATTGGGATTCTTTAAGAAATTCATGTAATCTTTTACCTCTTGCCAATTGATTCTGAGTTAAAAGCAAATTAACTGTGCAAAATTTTATAATTCTGTGTATTATGCCAATTCTAAAATTCAATTTATACTTTTTTGCTAGCTTTAGTTTGAGCCGCAGACCCTCTGGAAACAAAGATACCCTCTGTACTTGTGATGATCCAAAGTAGCATCTTTATCATAAATTCATATCCTTTAACTGTCACATGTGGCTGTATTGCAAGTTGTAACTAAACCACTAATCAAAGAAATTTTAATAGAACCCAATCATACATTTAATTGGTCCATATAATAAGTAGATGTTATAGCATTACTAAGTCAGAAAAATCCAATGACGGATAGATTTGCAAATTGCAACATCCAAGGCGGAAGTGTAGACAGTGACGGACCCAGAAAAATAGGATGTGGGGGGCAAAAAAAATTTTTTTACGATAGCAACAAAATGCGAAAGAAAAAACTAGAAACGTAATGATAAATCGAGTATTTTTACTTAGACATGAAAGATTTATAAGGCTTTAAAGAGTTAAACGTTGGATTTTAGTATGTGAGTGGGGGGCAATTTGAGTTTTTGGTGGGGGTCACTTTCGAAAAAAGGTCAAAATTAAATAAAAATTACACTAAAATATCAACTTTTTGGGCTAGCCATGGGGGGCGCCTGCCCCCCACTGTTACATGCTAGGTCCGTCTCTGAGTGTAGAGGAAAATCATACCAAAACTGCAGTACGTACCAAGAATCTTTACAAATCCGCTGTTAGACTACACAACCTCATTATTAGGCATAAGCAAAATAAAAGTCAAACCAGCAGGAGTAGAAGCATATATCAGTACCTGAAAGTCTGATATACAACTCTGGTGTAGCAGTCTCGATTTTCCAGAAACCGATATCAACTAACTGACTTTCCTTCATTGGCTAAACACTTAACCCGATATGCATTGCAATACCACTTCTTCACAGTTCACCCTAACCAGTAATAATAACCGGAGGTGATGTGTATACCATGAAAGCTTATTTCATACTCCACCAACATGTTATTCAGTTTTGTACGGTTTGCTGCATATGTTGTTCAGTTTGGTGTATAGATAACTTTTTAGTGGTGTACTAAACTACAAATTCACATCCAGTAGCTAAATTTGATATTTTCTCATTGTATGATATGATCTGCAACCATATCAGCACGTGAACTTTATAGCAAAACCCATAACTGTGATCTCTCTTTGGAATAAAAGATGCTCGTCGGCTCGTTTAGTGTTTAAATTTGTATATACGATCTCGAGCATTGGCTCAACTCAAACAGACATTTAAAGTTAAAATAAAACTATCAAAATGAAATTAACAGTTAACCGTCTTTCAAAGATTGAATATGGAGTCTCAAAGAAACTAACACTAGCAAACGAAATAAATTTAGTCTCAACAATCTTAAGTTCGGTCATTAAAAAAAAAAAAAAAAAAAAAAAAAGTCGTAAGTTTGGCTGATTGACGCTCGTTGATTGCCTATTTGCCTAGCTAGAACAAGAAATAGATTTATTTTGATTTAGTTCATGATTCTAGAAAATATTACTTATGATGATTATCTACTGAATCAATCATTTGACCACATCAACAACATAGGTTCCTTGTTTAGACAAATTTGTTGACATGGTACCTCACTACCTCTAATTATTGGTGTAAGAATTCAAACTAATAACTATTGATATCATGATAAACTTAAAAACATATACGCCGACTAAGTCAATATAGTGTTTGGCTATGTGTTTTAATTAATAATTTGCATGCAATCTTTGGCTTTGCTTTTAGTATTCTGCTATAAAAACATGGTATGCTTGAATCTTGATTAAGTAAAAATGAAATGAATCATACCTGCATGAGCCTTCAATCTTTTAAAATTGAACAATGGTTGAATAAATCTTATGAGGTTGTATCTGATGACTTTTTGACTTTTTCACTTTTTTACAGTTTTACCAAGTCTGCGAAATTTTTTAATGGCAGACAGATATCATACGCTAGCTTATATGTTCAAATGCTTTGCTATAAAAACATGACCGACTTGCACACTTTATCTCATACATTCCTTGAGCTACCAAATTTTATTGAAGAACAAGTTTTTTGCTACTCAATTATGGCTTCTTGTTTGCTTTTAGTTGGTCTCTTGTTGGCAACATGTTCGCTTGCTTTGGCTTCTGACCCTAGTCCTCTCCAAGACTTTTGTGTGGCTGATCCAGATAGCAAAGGTAGGTATTAACTCGAAATGCATGTTGAGAATGCTTTAGCATTCATGATTTAAAACTACTGTATAATTACACATTCTTACACGTTTGCTATATTTGTTTTCAAATCAGTACTAGTGAATGGTGTGATTTGCAAAGATCCCAAGGATGTGAAAGCTGAAGATTTTCTTTTTAGAGGGCTCCAACGTATGGGAAATACATCCAACGCTGTTGGGTCTAATGTGACAGCTGTGACAGTAAATGAATTGGCAGGACTCAATACTTTTGGTATTTCCATGGCACGTATCGATTTTGCTCCATGGGGTCTTAATGCTCCACACACTCACCCTCGAGCCACTGAAATCTTGACTGTCATCGAAGGCAGCCTTCTAGTCGGTTTTGTCACATCTAACACTGAAAACCGTCTTATCACGAAAGTTCTTCAGAAGGGTGACGTTTTCGTGTTTCCACAAGGTCTAATTCACTTTCAGCAAAATGTTGGGAAGGGCTATGCTCTTGCTATTGCGGGTTTGAGTAGTCAAAATCCTGGAGTTATTACCATTGCCAATGCCGTCTTTGGATCAAACCCTGATATCTCTCGAGATATTCTTGCAAAAGCCTTTCAAACTAATGCCAACGTTATCAAACAAATTCAGTCAAAATTTTAAACATTTACTATATGATTATGTAATGTTAATTCCTTATATTATTATTTATTTGTTAAGTAATATTGGCTTTGTTTTGTATCAATACATTCATAAGCGAATAAAAGATATATGTTGTTTTGATTGTATTAACACACTTCATTTTTTAACCAATCGAAATTCAAACTCTGATAGTTACATAACCATTCAAAGTTCCAGAAACAAAATAGCATTTGTAAAACATGACTTTCATAGTCCAATGACGATTTCTGACACCAACTTCCCTATTTTAAAATTTTTGCGTCCTTTTATAGATTGCTCAAATATAAAAATGAGACATCGACATGCTTTTGTAACTGCATTATTTGCTTTGCAAACTTGATGTAGTTACATGCTCAAGTTAATTATTTGAAGGGATGTCAGAAGGGATGCAATTTAGTTACTTTGCTGATACCACCGAAAATTGATGTATTAGCTATAACGAGTGTGGAAACCCGCGCGATGCAGCGGGATTGCTTTTGTTTGCCAAATTGCTATAAAGGACTTACTTTGCAGCGACACTTAAACCTTAGGGACATTTTTTGCCAACTTGGACTTCTTTTGCAACGACACCTAAACCTCAGGGGCTATTTTTGCCAACTTGCGAAAGTTGGCATTTATTGTGCTACAGTGTTTGGGGGGTTACTGTTGCCCGCTCAATAGTTATATTAATAAAATAGATAGATTTTAGTGCGAAGCTGTCTTCAGTTTCTTCTTCCCAGGTATGCCAGAAGGGATGCAATTTAGTTACTAAGGCACTAAGCTATACTAGTATGTTTAAGAGTACTTTCATCTTCAAGTACATGACCACAATCAAGCCTAACAAAGTTCACACGAGCATATGACATATGATCAACCAGCATCATAGAAGGATAAACATAAGCAAGATCAATTTTTCAACATGATTGCTAAGCAAGAGCAGACTTGCTAAGCAAAAACTTAATATGAAAGATAAGATACATCACTGAACAGATTTAGCAACCAATAGTTAATAAGCTTGTGACCAGGATTCTTAATAGAGTGCCAATAACTAGGTTTTACAGTTAACGCAAGCATCATTTAGTGTCTGCAAAATCAAAGTCACTAGGTAGTAACTAATTTAAACAAGAACTAAAGTGCTACCAATCAACTAACTTCATCACCTTTAGGACCGTGATCAAGTAGTAGTTATTACTAGTCTCCGCTTCAATTTGAATCAATTTCACCAAGAACCTTCAAGTTTGATGGAAATGTGAAACCTTTAGCTTTTAAACAAGCGAGAGCCTACCAACAAAAAATAAAGGGAAAATAACAAAAATTAGAATGGTGCAATGCGTGTATAAATTTATTGTTATCAAGTCACAATGAAAATGGAATTGCAATTATACACCCCAAGGAAAACTGTTTCTATTCATAAAAGTAAGGGTGTCAATAGGGTCGGTTGGCCCGAAACCGATAGGTCTTATAGGGTCGGGTTGCGGCTCATATTTTCAAAAGTTAAAACCTGATTCAACCTGATAACTGACCCGAGCCGATAACACCCCTATATACAAGTGACATTAATCACATCCAAAACACATATCCAAACAGCCACTAAGACACAAATTACAAAGTAAAGTAGAAAGTTGTACCTTTAAGCATTTTTCCCCAATTTTAACCTCCTTTGCATGGCCAAGGCTAAGTAGAATTCCTTTAAACATCTCTTCATTCAGTTCATCATACTCTTTAGGCCATTCGCCAGGAAAATACTTTTTCTCATAATATAATTCAGCTTTAATTACCGAAGACACGTTTAGCAACAAATGCTTTTCAAACTGTAGACAACCTTGGATTGTTAGCGACAAGACATACGGAGCATTGATTTCGACAGAATCCAAACTATTGCCAGTGTACCAAGAGAACACCAAGTTCTTAACACTCTTGTTAGTAATATCAAGCGGCTCAAAACCACGGCAACCGTACATCATCAAAGTTTCCAAAAGAGGACTGCGAGATAAAACATTTTTAATCACATCTTGGTCTAATTCCGCATCTTCAATATGTTAAGTCCTAAGGTTTTGCCAACGAACTACATTGGCTTGTTTAAATATGCACCTAGACAATGTGAGATGAATAAAACTTGAAGAGATGAAAAAAAAAGTCAGGTAACAGAAACCAATCCCAAAGATTTGGACAAGCATACCAAAGCAGAAATAAATCAACCTCTTGAACATTACGAATAATAGCATTACGAATAGAAAAAAGACATTAAGAGGTGTTAAGATACCCCCTCCACATCTAGTTCAATAAAAGGTTTATGTCTCTTACTGCGTCTTAATGGTCAGAAAAAAACAAACGCTCTTAACATAGATTGTCTCTTAACGCCTCTGAATGACATGAAAAAAACAAACAGTCTTAATGACTCAAATATTTGACCGCATCTGAATAAGTCAGATTAAGATGTTGTTAAGAGACAATTTTTGAAAAACAAACACCACCTAAGGTGTTGTTTGTTTATTAAGAGACTCTGAATCTGAATCTGATTCGCACATCTGAATCTGAACATACGGTAGAAAAGTCTGAATCTGATTCCCATCTTAATATGAATAAGTGGTTGAAAACTCTGAATCTGACTCAAATAAAACTGTTTGTTTTTCTAAAAATATCTGAATGTGTTAAACTATTAGTTTTGACAATTAAATATAAAACCATTCCATTCGCACAATAATTTAATTTTATTAAATATAAGAAACCAGGTTTTATAATATAATCAATTTAAAGTTAAAAGTATTTTAAATAAAACATGCAATTTCATGTTTACAAAAATAAACTTGTTAGAGTTTAAATTGAACTTTTTAAAACGATTAACTATATGGATCGCGTTATAGTTGAGATGAATGAGCACGAAATCGAACCTTTCAACTTAAAAAAATATATGAATTGTCATATATCATCTTACACATTATTTATCTAACACAACATATGCATGATTTTATTTAATAATTTTAATACGACAACCAAAGGTGAAACAAGACAAAAAAATAGATAATAATAATAATAATAATAATAATAATAATAATAAAATAATAATAAAAAAAGAGACATTAAGAGGTGTTAAGACACCCCCTTCACATCTAGTTCAATAAGAGGTTTATGCCTCTTATTGTCTCTTAATGGTAAAAAAAAAACAAACGCTCTTAACAAAGATTGGCTCTTACCGCCTCTGAATGACAGAAAAAAAACAAACAGTCTTAATGATCTAAATGTCTGACCACATCTGAATGAGTTAGATTAAAATGTTGTTAAGAGGCATTTTTGAAAAAAACAAACACCGCCTTAATCTGAATACGTGATTGAGAAATATGAATCTGACTCAAATAAAACTGTTTTTTTTTGTATAAATGTCTGAATGTATTAAACTATCAGGTTTTCATTGAAGTCGCACAATATATAAAATTTATTAAATATAAGGAAACAAATTCTATAATACAATAATCAATTTAAAGTTAAAAGTATTTATAATAAAACATGCAATTTCATGTTTATTTGACAAAATTAAACGTGTCGGAGTTTAAATTGAACTTTTTAAAACGATTAACTATATGGCTCGCGTTAGAGTTGAGATATATGAGTCTGAAACTGAACCCTTCAACTTGAAAAAAATATGAATTGTCACATATCATCTTATACATTCTTTATCTAACAAAACATATACAATGATTGTATATAATACTTTTAATACGAAAAACAAATATGAAACAAGAACAAAAACCAAAAAAAAAAATAATAATAATAAAATAATAATAATAATAATAATAATGCGGTGACCTTACTAAAGCGTATCCGAAGATTCTCGGTGACTCAAGACATTGGAGCACGTGCTGCTGCTCATATTTTTAGTAGAATTAGCTTCGCTATAGCTAGAGGAGTAGGGGCCCAGTTGGTATCTCGGCTCCCTACTAATTTCTTGTAAATCCTATGATTTTCTAATAAAGTGATGCATAAAAAAATAAAAAAATAATAAAAATAATAATAATAATAATAATAATAATAATAACAATAGAAAAACATAAGAAAAAAATAATAATAATAGAAAAAAGACATTAAGAGGTGTTAAGATACCCCCTCCACATCTAGTTCAATAAAATGTTTATGCCTCTTACTGCGTCTTAATGGTCAGAAAAAAACAAACGCTCTTAACATAGATTGTCGCTTACCGCCTCTGAATGACATGAAAAAAACAAACAGTCTTAATGACTCAAATATCTGACCGCATCTGAATGAGTCAGATTAAGATGTTGTTAAGAGACAATTTTTGAAAAACAAACACCACCTTAGTTTGTTTGGTGTAAAAGGCATGCAGTATGAATTTTTTGAGAGGGTTGTTCGACTGACTTAAGATTCTTTCTACATATGAATAGAATCGGAAGGCGTCTTTTGGAACTTGCTCGCTATTAATGAGATGTGGATAGTGACAGCTAATAATGAGAATAGGAAGTTGAGGCCAAAGATGTTTCCATCTTTTGGAGAGTGTAGCTGTTCTTATGGCGTATTTTGTCTCAGGTAATCAAGAGATGATTTTGATAAGTAAGCAATCCGGTAATGAACTTATTCGATATTTTCTTTTCATGATTTCAATGGCGGCTTGCTACCAAAAACACAAATCGAGTTCTCATGTTTCCAAAACACCCCATATCTTAGAATATAATAATATATGTAATAAACCCTAAAAACAATTTGAATAAAATTTAGTAACAAAATTATTGGAAAAATTGTAAAAAGAAAAAGGAAACCCTAAATATTATACAAAGTGAATGATATATGATTGGAACGAAATAAAGATGAAAGAAGATAATAATAACCTAATTGAAGATAATAATAAACTGAAAATGAGAGTGTACGCCCAGAAAACCCTCAACCGGGTTGTAGGATGTGGCGCCAAGCAAACCCCGGACCATGTCGGGTGTTCTTGCAAACCATAAATGTTTAGTATGATTCCAAATATATGAGTTATAAAGCATCGTTATGAACTAACTCATGCTTGAATGTGAACAACCGATAGAAAGCAGCATTCTACTAATTGGATGTCTAGATGGCCACATCTAAACTTGTACTTATATGCAATACCGAAATAACTCGGGTAGTGCCCGCGACCGCGATCTGGATCGTAGGATCGTATGATCCCACTTTAGAAAATATTGCGAGATCGAAGTAGGATCAGAAATAGCATATGATCAAAGTAAGATCGTCATATAGTTAGTAAGATCGCAGCCCGATCCTACTATAAAGTCTAATTTTTATTTTTTAAAAAACTGTTTTTAATGAATTAAGCTCACTTTTC
This sequence comes from Chrysanthemum seticuspe, assembly GCA_019973895.1. Taxonomy (NCBI): domain Eukaryota; kingdom Viridiplantae; phylum Streptophyta; class Magnoliopsida; order Asterales; family Asteraceae; genus Chrysanthemum; species Chrysanthemum seticuspe. Next base: position 267,565,004 of record BPTQ01000001.1, read on the forward strand.
GTATTTTAACCCAATTTTACCTGTATACATGACCCATTTTATCTCGTGTCGTATTTTTTTTACACAAATATAATGATTAAAACATGAAGTAGTTGCATTTATTGAACTATTTACACTATTACGATGTTTGAATTTTGAGATTTTCATTCATATCCGTTTAAAGTGGTCTTGAATTTTATATTAAACTATATAACACCACAATCGCTGTTAAAAAAGAATTCATATTTTCGTATGATCTTTTGATCCTGGTTCGATCTTACGATCTCGATCATGCGGAGACAAAATCAATCCTAAGTATTAGCTCATACAAAACCTATTTTTATTTCTTTGCTACTAAAAATCTTGGAAATTTATTTTGTGGTGAAAATACTTTGAAAAAATCTAAAAGAAAATCCTTTAGAAAAAACATTTCTCTTTCCTCCAAACTCACTCTCTAGCCATGAAGTCACTACACTTCATGAGCAGCATCTCACCCACCCCAAAATTACCATTTTGCCACTCCCTCACCAAATCCTCATTCTTTCCAACCCAAACACACCCATTTTCCAAAAACCCAAACTTTTTTACCCAAAACACAAAAACTAAACAAAACCCAATTTCCATAATCACATCATCAATGGCTTCAGCAGACAAAATTACAGAAAAGCCTTTTTCTGTTCTGTTTGTTTGCTTAGGTAATATTTGCAGAAGCCCTGCTGCTGAGGGTGTTTTTACTAACTTGGTTCAAAAAAAGAATCTTTCTGATAAATTTGTTATTGATTCTGCTGGTACTATTAATTATCATGAGGTATTTGAGTTTTTGCTTCATGGGTTTTGTTCAAGATTCTTGATTATGGTGTATGATCATGGGTTATGTTTATTTGTTAAAAAGATTTGATTTTTAGGATGATTTAAGAGTACCCTTTTGTGAATTGATCCGAAAATTTATTGGTTAGGTGTATCTTCATGGGTTATGTTTCGCAAAACTAGTAGTAACTTTTTGTTTCATAAAAGCGTTTAGTAACGTAGCTGTATCTCTGTAATTGTAAAGTGTAAATGATGTAGACACTAAACGTTTCTTTTATTAGCGTTCAAATAGGTGTATCTTACTAGTAATAAGGGTTTTTTTATAAAAGCGTTTAGTAACGTAGTTGTATCTGTAATTGTAAAGTGTAAATGACGTAGACGCCAAAAGCTTCTTTTTTTAGCGTTCAAATAGGACCGGTTAAGGAAATTCTAAAAGCTTAATGCTCATTGCCAAGCCAGCATTATATTTTAAACGCTAAAAGCTAGACGCTCCAAAAAGCTTGTTGCCAAACACAGCCATTTAAGAGTGCCCATTTGTGAATTGATCTTCAATATTGATTTTATAATGAATTATGTTTTCTTTGTGTGTGAAAGTTCTGTTTGTTTTGGTTTGTTGAAGGGTGGTCCAGCAGACTCAAGAATGAGAGCTGCCTCTAAAAGAAGGGGTATTGAAATCACATCGATATCAAGGCCAATAAGGCCGTCGGATTTTAAAGAGTTTGATCTCATTCTCGCTATGGACAGGCAAAACAAAGGTATGTTTTGTTTAAAATAAGTTTCGTAAATCGTAATAGCATTGCGGTAGTGATCATTAGTTGTAAGCCAGTATATTTGCTTGCTGGCTGCGAATAGCATTGTTCTAGTTGTTAAGAGTCGTTGGCTTATGGCATTAGAGTAAGGGGGTCTTTTGATGTGTGATTGAGTAGTTATCCTCTTCTTTCCGCCATAATCACTTTTGAGTGGTTGCAAAAATTGTTAATAGTTTTCTATTGTTAGGGTCAAGATAAAGGAAAAAAACCGTAATAAAAGTGATTCTTGGGATGAACGTCAAATTACATAACTATCCTTATGAGTTGATTATCTTATTTGAATCTTCAAGTTGCAATACTTATTTTGATAAATGAGGAACTTAGGTTGGAAAGTTTTCAACATTGCGTGCCATATTGATAGTGATTATGAACCATAAGCACCCCTTATATGTCCAAGCTAACCATTTTCTAAAGTTTATTTTCTTTGAACTTAATGGCTAACACTTGCGACATAAACTTTAGATTATTAGGGATAGGCTCGTTAATAAGTTTTATCTTCTTTAGACATAGGATTAAACATCATAAAAGAGGGTAGCGTAACCAGCTAAAGAAACTAGATGTTGAAAGTAATACAAACTTCTCTATTTTAATTTGGTACCTACAGTTTATAGGAATTCCACTTATAGATTATGTTAGATCCATGTGACTACCTACATGGTAGTCAGGGTATGTTTATACCTTAAAAAAAATGTTTTCTATTAAAAATAAATTTAATGTTATGGTAATTTATAAACAAAAACATCAGGTTGTTGCTCCATAATGCAATATGAGCCCCTAGGGTAAGTATGCAATCAAGTTGTGGACTCGTTGGCTTGTGTCTCATTTGTAAGGAATTTAACTTGGGTTTCATATGTTAGAAGCCCGTGTTTCCGTGACCTACCTTAAAAGCATTTGATAGAATCACCACCAAATGGTCTAGTGGTAAGGCACTTGACTACCTCACAAGAGGTAAAGGGTGAGAACCTCACCAGGTACACATTTGGGGGTGGCTAAGGAAGGGCCGGAAACGGTCACGAGATTACCCCCGGTTAGGCCGCGTACTCAAAAGACTCGCCCTCCCGTAGTCTGGAACAGGGAAAACCTCATCTGTGTACCCATTTGTATATGCTTAAGTGTAGAAAGAAACAAAATATAAATCTTAATAACTTTGAGTTGTATTGTATGAATTCCAGAGGACATACTTGCAGCTTTGGAGAGATGGAGTTTTAAGGAGGCCTTACCTGCTGATGCACACAAGAAGGTTTGTAAAATGATTATAAACGAATAATGATTTCATATGATGCATTTACACGTTTTGAATCTGTGGATGCAGGTTAAGTTAATGTGCTCTTACTGCAAAAAGCATGATGAAACCGAGGTACCTGATCCTTACTATGGCGGTCCACAAGGTTTTGAGAAGGTAACATTTCTTGAATTTAGTTACCCTTTCATTGTTAATATTCTGTTTGTGGGACCAAATGTTCATTCTCTAAGACTAGGAAATAGTGTTTGATAAAAGTGTTAGAATAATGGTCAAGTGTCTAAGCAGAACGAGTACCCTCATGCAATGAAAATTTAACACTCTTAGACCAAAAGTAGTACCATTGATATGTTTTCATAACCTCATGACAATGGGCAAGTATGTAAATTTAAGCTTAAAATTTTTGCTCGAAGACTGTAAATGTATTTCGTTTTTGGATGTCCTATATAAAAAGCCGAGTAGGCACCATTTTTCCTTGAAAATGGTAACAATTGAATCAAAATGTTTTCTTTTACGTTTTCAAGCTACATTGAGTTTTTGCTTGTTTTTATCGTTACTAGGTGTTGACAGTGTTACTTTTTTGACATATACTCTTAAATTCGTTTGTTCACATTTTCAAGGGACAAATTGTGCCTCCAGTCCGTGTGTCCTTATTAAAATATACACTTTGAAGAGCAGTTCCTAGGCACACTTGAACACCTGTAGTCTTAGATGCTCGAGTATGAAAACCGGAACTTCTATGGATGAATCAGTTTGATCTCATTTCTTTTTTAAGATCATAATTGATCTGTGAATCTCATCTGTATTTAATCTTTTCATCAAAGAAATGGGACTAAGAATAGACAAGTCTATCTCTATTGAGTAAAAGTACAGCTTTTGACAATTGCTTTGTTCTTAATTTCTGGCAGGTGTTGGATTTGCTTGAGGATGCATGTGACTCACTTCTCGAAAGCATTTTGGCTGAAACAAGTTCATAGAGTTTGGTCACATTCTTCATTCTGTGGGAGTATGGGTCCTTTATTGGTTTCTCATCACATCACTTGTAAACATATCTCCATTTTCTGTTAAAATTGTACGAAGAGGTTCCTAGGAATAAAAACTGTTAAATCAGATTTGAACTAGTGTTGAGATGCAAAAACCACATTGGTAGCTTCATTGTATCCTATTACATGCCACCAGATAATTTGGTATTGTGCAATATTGTCCAACATGATATTGGGTGCTGTTCACTGATGTTCATATATGCACACTAAGAAAGCATATAACAGGCTCGCTTACTGATGAATGCTATCATAAGAAAAAGTATATCCTGAAATATGCATATTCAAATGAGTTACATTCGGGTTTGCTATCTAACCAACATTATACATCTCTTTGACACTTAACAATCACACAATCATATGAATCCCACCTTGCTATAAAGGTTCCTTGTCAATACATGATACAGACAATCGGCTACATTTACAATTAACAACAGACACAAGATTTTGTCTGGAATTGCTTCTTTGCAAGTCCAATGCAGTTGATTTGAGCCCTAACTTTCTAATATCTACCCTAAAATAAATCCAACTGCTGATGTTGGTTTCTAAACGTCATCCATGTTATGATCATTGTCATTGTCTCCTTCGTAGTACTCATCATCATGTTGAATGTGCTTGTCTTGTGTGTGTTCTGTTGAAAACAATAGCAACTATAAAAACTGGACACGTCTCCCAGCAAGCATTATGATAAACAATAAAGTTCACTTCAACCCATTTGAGAAGACATATACTGTGTAAAATTGAATAAACTTGGAAAACTTGGCTGATTCCAAAACGGGTCAGTATTAGAACTGTCCAAAGCCTTTTGATGTTGTTTTTTAATTACATTAGATTATAATTGCAATGTTTTAGTTTTGTAATGATTTTTAATACATCAACTACTTATAAACTCAACATGTACCAAATAGTTACCCGTTTTGATCCGTGACCTAACCCACCCAATTTTTAATCCTAGTAAATGACACGAATTTTGATGTTATAGGGGGTTTTGTACTTACGATCATTTCGTTCATCAGGGTTCGTCTCATCTTCATCAAAATCAGGAATATAGAAATCAGGTGGAACCTGCAATATCAGCAATTAGTAACAAATATAATTTAACACTTAGATGTATAATCTCAAATTAAGAGTATCGAGTCATGCATAATATATTGCAGTTTGGCACATTGTAAAAACATGTTTTTATTATTCAAGAGTCTAAAATGCCCTTGTGATAAAAGATGCTTGGTGGGAACTTATGCACACAAATCAATAACCAAGTGCTTCTTTTTTTTTAATTGTATTGACACAAATGTGCCACAATTAAAACATAAAGCATATGGGTTTTACTCCTTGAGATTTTCATATGCTTTGCCAAGTAAAAATAACTAACCTGATCTTGTTAAATTTGTGATTTGTTTATATGCTAATCTAAGAATCAAGTAGATACGAAACAGATAGATATACTCCTTACCTCTTGCATCTGCACGCTTGGGGCATGTTGAATGCTACGCAGGTTTTCCAGAACTTGCATCTTTAGATTGCCTAGGTATGATTTGCTATTGAAATTATCCTGTTCAACCAATAACAAACAAACACGGCATGATATCAAGGCACAAAGCCTAGCTGTACGAGACACACACTAGAAGTGGCAAAATGGGTCAGGCCAAACGGGTTGGGTAACTTGTTAAAAACACATTTATTAGGTCTGGTTTCATGACCCAAAACACTTTCTCCAACAAATTTAATTTACATATAATTTTCGAATATGGAGAGTCACATAAGTTCAACAAATATATAATTTTTTGAAGTAATATGATTAAAAAGGTTCATGCACTAAGAGCACAATTTGGATGACTTTGAACCTTTTCCCTTATATTGAAACTTTTTAACCCTTATAGCCTGCTAGTAATCAAGCATAACTGGAATCAACCCATTCACAAGTAAAAGGGTTGAAATTACCACCTATAATGCACACCACATTCTCTATAAGATACCCAAGTAGAATTAAAGAAACTGGTCAAACCCAGATGGCCAAACAAAATAGTAGAAAGAAGGAAGTAACGACATACAATATGTTGGCCACTTGGAACCCTTAATGAACACTCTGGAGCAAAATATTTGATATAGTCATTATCCGGAATCTCTGAAAAAGAGTAGAACGATTCAGTCGGCATAAAACAAAGTTGTTCTAGAGATACATCAGGGTATAGTGACTGCATTAAAGAATGTTGGTCAACTCAGTCTAACAAATGGTTAATCATGAAAGATTAATAAAGCAAAAACCAACATTAAAGAGCAGCAAAGTGGCAAACATACAGACCAAATTTTGATATGAAGATGACAATCAGACATTTATAAGGAAGAAATAGGAATTCTAAAACTACACGGAGGACAACGAAGGAGACAAGATGACCAAGCATCATTGTCATCAAAATAGCACCAGAACATAAAGCAAACTAGGCTAACTAGCATATATATTTGTAATCACTTGACTTGATTCCAGCAAATTAGCAATTTGCAGAACTTGCATTTTTAGAGTAAATTACACCGTTAGTCCCTGTAGTATGACCAGATTTCATACGACATCCAAAAACGCGAAATCTTGCACCATTAGTCCAATATATTGAATAAATTACGTGGGTGGTCCAATTTTGCTAACTTCGTTAGATTTTCTCGTTATCTCGGACCTCACGTGCAAATCGCACGAGGGTATTTTTGTCCGAACACTTTTTTGTACTTTTTTTTCGACCTCCTAGTTTTGTCCAAACATTGTTCACATTGTACTCCTAGAACAACATGCACAATACAAAATACCCGCACATACAAATCAGTCCTCACATTATGCAAACGGAAGCACATAGGACAAGTAAGAGAAATTGGAGTAAAATGAAATAACTCTTTCTATCAATGAGTCAAAAGCAGATAGAAACACTATGATTGCTCATTTGCTCTCAATCCTAAGAATATGATTGTGCTTATTAAGCATCATTTTTCTTCTTCATTCTCAGTTTTCTACAATTATGATATAATCCTGAGTCAATGCAAGTCATGTGCGTCAAATTAATATCTTTATTAATTAAACAAGTAGCCTTTGTAAAAAAACAATTTAGCCATACAGTGCTAATCTGAACTATCGGAGACCTACTAACCCAAATCATACTGAAACAATTGTGATAGAAGCACATACCATTAGGAAGCTCTGTGTCTAAAAGAACTCCTGTTTCAAAAGTCCAACAACGAGCAACATTCTCTTTTGTATATCCTCCACCACCGGTTACCTGTACCAAAAAACCCTCCATGTTAGTGTCCAAAGAATAACAGTTAAAAAATGAGAATAGTGTTCATTTACAAGACCTACCAGAAGGGGCAGACCAAATTTTTTTACATACTTAACACATTCAGCATGACCTGAAAGAAACAGTTCAAAGTAAGAAGCGAGTATTTTAACATGCTAAAGATATCCAACGATTAACAAATAACTGTAAACCAAGTGAGTTTTGATTACAATAAAAAATATAAATTAGCACCATCTATAGAAAGGTTAAAGCAGCCCAAGCGGTCCCCAGCAAGTGAATCTGCCCCGCACTGGAGAACTATCACACCAGGTTGATATGTTTCAACAACCTTCGAAATGATCTAAAATTTTCAAACAATTGATATCAAGCCTTATATCAGCACCAGTATTATATTCAAAGACAAAAATGACATGTAAGTCATAATATTAAATCTTCTACTCGAACTTACTGCTTTAAACAATCGAGTAAAGCAGCTATCATCTATACCGTCCTTCAAAGGAACATTAATTGCATAGAACTTTCCTTCTCGTTCTCCGATTTCCTACAACAGCAATGAGATACATGAGCACCGTTCTCATTCGGGCTTACTTTCAGCAAGTCAGTAACCACGTTGTATATACGCTCTTAGTGTAAATAGCACACATATCGCCCCTCAGAGTTACAAAATATACATGGTATCACATGTGCTTCTAAAATGAGTGTGGTTAATTTCAATAGCATAACTTGGTCATTTTATTGGGAGGCCAGTTATTTATTTTTAGTAGGACCAATGTTATATTTTTCTCGCAATTCATAATTATTATCAATAAAAAAGGCATTGCATGTAAAACAATAACTACAAAATTTGGAGGGGTCATAACCGTCCCCTCAGTACACTAAGTTCCACTTTTAGTTAACTGAACCTATCAGACCTCAATAGAAAATTTTCTATCCAAATGAAGAAAGACCAAATTAACCCTGTAGTTCATCAATATCATCAATTAGCCCAAATCGGCGCATACAGTTCATATTAGTTGGTTAGAACATGATCCAGCAGGCCAACACTAATTAACTAATTGTGTGGGTACTTGTTATGTGTGAGAAGAAATGAACATTTTGACCCCATTACCAATATCATGCCTATCATCAACTTCACAAAATACAAACTGAATATGCTACGGCAAACTGTGGAAGTTCAAAGTCTAGATATTAACCATACAATAATAGGAAAGATCATAATACCTTAACATCACCTGATCCAGGAAAGAACAAATTTCCATACTTGTGAAAGCTAACAGTCATCACCCTGGCAAAGTTAGAGCATCACGAGGTCACAACTTGTGTCAAAGACACAGAAAGAGTGCAAAATCAGTATAACAGAAATTACTTAGCAAATGGTAAATCATCTAAATTTCCAATCTGTTTTGATTTCATTAAGCTTTCTACAAATACTATTCAAAAATAGAAAGGGACATTACCAATTTTATACCCGCTGTAACATCAAGGAAAGAGAAACTAGTTACCTGTCAGTGAAGTAAAAGGCTTCTTCTACACCATCACCATGATGAACATCTATATCAATATACAGAACCCGCGCGTGATACTTGAGAAGCTCCAAAATGCCCAAAACCAAATCATTAATATAACAAAATCCAGATGCCTCACACTTTTTGGCATGGTGTAATCCTCCAGACCAATTAATGGCAATGTCACAAAGCCGATTATTCAATCTGCGTGCAGCATCTGCAAGAAAGGATAAGTCTGATATATACAGAAAATCTGAAATTTCAACTACAATAGAATAATGTTCAAGATTATAACTTACCAATTGTTGCACCAGCGTATATTTGGCAAAATTCGAACATATCATCAAAGACAGGGCAGTCTTCTCCGAGTTTAACTAAATATGAAATAAGGGTTATATATAGAACTTCAAATACAAATGTTCATGGGTGTTTGGCAATGCGGGTTGAAGGTTACTATTTGATTATTGTGTCTTCAAGTACCTAGTAAACAATCAGATTCCAGTGACCTGGTGATTGGGTAATGTGAAACTGGTTACAAGTATTTAGGGTCAAGTCATCAGTATAGAATTACATAAAAATGATTCTGATTATCTGATCATTTATGGGTCATTTTCCTGCAGCCCATTTAGTGAACTGATCCGATTGTGACTTTCAAACGCAATGCGAAACACCCCTAAATCCCCCAAGAACCAAGTGATACAGATATCAACATAACTTTCTAGGAATCACTAAACTAAATTTCTTACATTTTCTCATTTCCTCGGGAAACAAATGCTGAGTGTCCGGACTAATCCGCTGCAAGAACTCCACATAATCAGCCGAGTGAAACTGGGCTAGCTCAACCGGATACGCCTTATGAGGCCTCTGTACCAAAACACCGCACGTTAGATATCATCACAAAACATATCAACCTCATAACACAAAATTCGCAAACCATAAGAAAATAAAGCACTGACATAGATTTCCATCTTCTTGTGAAGATCATAGGAAAGCACCAGGTGATGAGTCATACATAACCGATGCGGCTTCATCGGATGGTTGGGTCCAAAGTAAACATTACCAACATCCCCTGCACCAGTCAAACACCTCCAAATTTCAGAAAAGATAACCACAATTATTCATTATTATCATCTTCTAAAAAATATGAGTGTCTTCCGGATTGCTTGTATTTAAGCAGATAAGCAGCTTAAAATCCAAACTGCTTGTGCACCCAAAATAAGCAGTTTTCTGTAAGGGACATGCGTCTTTCAAAGTGCTTATTTTAGTTTAAACTAAGGGGGGTTTTGGGATTGCTTATTTTTTTTTAGTTATCTGCTTTTTTAAAGCGGAGGCAGTTTAGTGTTATCCAAACTGCGTCTGCTTATATGCTTATTCTGAGGCAAAAGAAGCAATTTCTGACCAGCGGAGCCTGCATAGTTCAAAGTGCTTATTTAACCTAAAACCTTTTTTATTAACATCTTGTAAAACATACAAGAGGGTCTCCGAGATTGTTATTTCAAACTAGATAACCAGTTTCCAATATCGGAAACGCTTCTCTTCATTCGACTTGAAAACTAAAAAATCACTCTTTTAACATTATTTACAAATGAAGCAAATCCAAAGACTATATTAAGTGTTTGGCTGATTCAAATTGTTTCGGCATAAATTATTACAAAATAAGCATATCCAAACACTATTTTGATTAAGTGATTATTCATTAGCAGATAAACATAAATTAATCAACCATCTATCTCGCTATCTCAACATTACACAAATATTTAGGGTTTGAGATAATTATTACACGTCAGCAGATAAATTAAAGCTAGTAACAATATAGTGGAATTAAATTAGGTTAGTGTGATATAAATTTATAAAAAAAATGAGAGTAGGATGATTGTACCGTCGTAGAAGTAAGAAATCCTGTCTTTTGACTTCATATTATCTGATAATTTTCTTTTTAGATTGCTTTTGTTGCTGTGTAACAATGCCGGAATTTCTATTTTTTATCAGATGACTGTGCTTAGTAGTTGTAAAACGAGATGTTTATGTTTTTGGCCCTTCCAATTTTTTATTTATTTATTTTTTATTTTTTAATCTCGTGTGATTAATTACTTGTTACTATGTTTTACGATTAATCCGGTGAGCCATAGTACATACGAGTTTAAAAAAGTTTATCTTTATTGATAACTTGAACATGGAATACCTCATATGTTTGACTTGTTATGTATTTATTTTTATTTATTTATTTTTTTTTTTAATATTATCATTTTTTTTTTAATTTTGGTGTATGTTTGATATGACTAATTTATTATTATTATTATTATTATTTTTTTATTTCTTTTTTACTTTATTGTATCAATTTCGATACTATAATTAGGAGAGTGGAAGCTTTGAAAGTCGACGGCTTGAGGAGAAGGGGTAAACCAATATTTAGATAGGAGGATACTTTGAAGCATGACATAAAGGAGCTTATCTTGTCCAAGGACATGACTTTTGATAGGAACGAGTGGAGGGCTATGAAAGGTTTATGGATAATTATTAATATATGTATGACCGGATTCGAACTCGAGACTTCGGGATTGCACACATTACGTATGAGAGTTGATGTTAATAATTAATATATATAATGTTATTATTAATTATTAGTCACGAAATAAAACATAACGATGGTTAAATATTTAACGAGGTTTGGCTAACGGTCGTTAAATGTAAACTACAAGGACTAAGAATGAAATTAGTGGACAAGAAGGATCTAGAAACCCTTTGGGAGGGTGTGGCCGGTCGTGGGCTATCAAACCCAAGGAGGTGGGATTTCTTGGTCACCAAGTTTTGAGAAACTATAAATACAAACCCTTGTATTCATTATTCTCCTAACCTTGGATCACCAATATACCTAATTTCTCTTCTCCTCTCTCCCTCTTTGTGTGGCCGATCGTATACCCTCACCCAAGGGTGTTCGATTTTGCTTAACTCAAAGAAACAAGTGTTTGGTTTTATTTGTGATTCAAGAAACTAGCTTTTCACATCAAATCGCTAATAATACGTGTGTACAAGAACGAAGGACAAGCACGCTTGAGCTTGTAATCTTGGTGGTCGACTTTTGTGTGGGTCGAATTATATAAACCCTAAATTAGGGTTTTGGGTTTTGGTTCTTGTTCAATCATTGTTTGATTCTTGAATTGCTAAAAGGTACGCACTTTCTTGTTCGGTTAATTACTTACATATATTATTCCTATTTACTTCCGCTGCATGCTTTGATGATGTTATTTGATTTTATATAATTGTTATGAGTATTAAATCCCAACAGTGGCATCACGAGCCGTTAATATGATGTAATTAATTACCGAAACACATAAAAATTGGATCTTTATGATTATATGCATGCTTTTTGTGGTTTCTAGGGTTTTGAATTCGAAACCCTAATTTTTTATTTATAGGGTCGATTACCCTTTAATTATTTAATTAGGTTTTAATTTTGTAAAACTTGTAGAAACCCTAGGATTGCATGCTAATTTTATGTGGTTTATTAATGAATAATTGTTATGTGCCATGTAATATGCGTATCTTGGGTGATAATTGTTATGCGGAATCCATGGTGGAACATGCATGTTTTGCCATGGAGTATTGTTTTTTGATTAATTGTTAAGTGATATACACATGTTTATTTATTTGATAATTATTGAATTGGGGAAGACCTCAATTATACTAATAAAAATTTGTTATGTGCTAATTGGTATATTATTAACTTTGGCTTACGCAATCGACTTGTCGATGTATGTGGCTCATCTACCTTGTAGTTGAAAGCCCTAGTTAATGTATGCATTTATTTACGCCTAGAATTGTTTATTAGCGTTTATCGAAATAATTATGCATGTGGCTAATTGTTTTTACATATGTTAAATTGTTTAGTTATATGTTTATATTATTTGAGTGTGTTTAATTTGTATTAAAATGCTTTTTTGTTTATATTGTATGACACGTTAGTAAGCAAAAAGGGTTTTTTGAGAATAGAAAATTAAATGGACTAAATAATGGCGAAATTTGATTTGTTTTCTAAGTATTAAATCTTGAACTTTTAATCGACTGATGCGACTGTACTAAATGGTTAGAACGGCTCACCCACTAGAACAAACTATAAAGGGGTTGTTTAAGAAGTGCGCACAGTCGCACTGAATGGATGTCTAAGGTTATGCTTTTGCGCTTACCTGGTCCTCTGCCCCCTGTGAGTTCGATTGGAGCTACCTAGTATAACCATTCTATGTACGAAGCATCTTAGTGCAAAGTTGTAAGTTTCTCAACACATCGATTAAAAACTTTGTAGAATTTAATCTTAGCAATTAAAATCTTATGTAAGGTTTTCGAAAATATTATGTCATAAAGTTGTATGCATGCTTCTTTATACATAAGTTTTGATTACACGTCAAAAATTGTACCCTTTAAATTTAAGTTTATGCCATCTAATGATATGAAACACTTGAAATTGTAATTTAGTTATGTGAGACCTTGATCTAGATTACAATAACGAGGTGAATTATTTTGTTGTGTGAGACCTCAGCTTAATGATTTGCAGTTTCTAAATTAGACAACTTAATTAAGTTAGTTAGTGAGACCTATGACTTAAGGCATAAGATGGGATAAAACATGTTTACGTTTTGCATTAATTGTTTTGGCAAAATTGTAAATCCCATAATTTCTAGGAATTGAAAACTTGTTTGTCAATTATTGTTCTTCGACAATTACCTATTCTATACTTTCATCACTAGCAGATCAACTGATGTGGTGAAACTATGATAATGAGGGTCCTAGATTCAAGGAAAATTCTATGGTTAATATGAATATTGACCAAGGGTATTTTATTTTTTGAAAGATTTAATTATCGAAAATACTAAAAATTGATTTTTGTTAATTCTTTTTATTGTATTAATGCAACATTAAACCGTAAACGTGGTTTGGGCTTTGGTAAATTGATCTAGTTCTGTTTTCAAACAAATGTTTGATCAAGAAAAATTTACTAAAAGACAAACATAAACTATTTTCCATGGAAGAAGAGTGAGACTCAATCCTATTCCTTTTCATGATTGAGAAAGGTATGTTAGGAACATTAGAATTGTCTAAATTCTAATATAACTCATAGCAACTTTAATAGTTAAGAAATTGCACACCATGTTTTCCTTAAGAGATTTCATTACCCTCTGTTGGTGATTGAATTCTTATATGACATTTTGGTCAACTAGAAAACATGTTTGACATTTTATGAGTTATTAAATTAGAATCTAGACTAATTACCGCAAAATTGGTAAAAGACAAACTAGTATATTTTATCTGGTTGTTTTATTTTGACTAATTGAAGGTGCTATACATCATTATGGCGATGGTAGACCCATTAAGGAAGAAATTGCATGCTCAATTTTTCAAGTTAATAGCATGATGGATGATTCATCATCTACAGAGTAGAATACACTCTTTTAGTACCTAAATAATTGTTACGAATGGTCTTACAAAGGAGTAACAACGTAATAGCACGCTATTTTCACTGGTTAATGAAACACTTACAATGTTGTCAAATCCAGTGGGAGTATGGTGTATTACTGAATAAGACATTATTGTAACGTTGTCTAATTCAGTGGGAGTTACAAGATTTATTATCTTGGAAGTAACTCAGATTATTTCTAGATTTTCTTGAAATAATACATTATGTTCAAAAATGTAGACATTCATATTCTCAAGGATAGTCATGAACGTTTCGTTGATAATTAAGTGCTCCTACATCTACTTGTAATGCTTATATATCTATGACACTATCGTATTGCTCACATAAACAAACGAATGTCATGGTGTTTATCTGCTATATGGTGTTGTTCTATGCACAAGTGGGAGAAGTATTAATTGTGTGCAAAAGAACAAACACATACAAATATGATTAATGGATTCTCTTGATCGTAAGATAAGAGATTAACGTTCTAATAAGATTGACTTGTTTAGAACATGTGTCAAGATTATAACATAGACTACTTTTATGTCTTATATCATTCAAATTATAGAAACACTTGAAGTTACATTTTAGTTTAAGTGAGATCTTGGCTAGATTGTAATCTCAAGGTAAATCTCCACTTGTCGTGGGATCGGGCGTGGATGTTTTTACAGTTTCTTAAGTTGGACACTTCGTGGAATGACATAAATAGATGGAGTAGTATATTAACTTGGAAATTAATTAATTGAAACCATTGCGTGGTGTTCGTAATTACTTTAAATTATACATGGTTATGTGTTTCTGTATAAAACTCACAAACATGAAGTCTTTTAAAGACTTAATAATATAAAGTAAGATACTATAACTGTTATGTCTTTTGACTTGGTCAAAGAATACTTATGTTATAAAACATGCAATTGGCTTGGATATTCTATTATACCATTAAGTTGATTTAGTTGGTAAATAGGTAGGCCAAAAGGAATATGTTTATCTTAAATATTGTTAGATTGTCTTACAATATTAATTCTAATGAAATACTGTATGTATAAGGAATGTTCAGTTAGAAGAATCAAACATTTGTTATATTGATTGATTCAAGATAACAATATCTTCTTTTCTTCCAAAAGTTATCAAGGTTAGAAAATTGAGTATTGATTGGATATAATTAATAAAACTCAAAACCTAGAAGATTAATAAGACACCATTTTAGTATGGAATGTGATGAATCACATTGAGCCTTATATTGAAGTTCTGATTTGTTAAAACTACTTATGGAGTAGGTTATTAACGAACAAGATTTACGAACTGTCAATGTATTTTGTAATATCCCAAAAGAAAACAATTTAGTGTTGTTCTAATTGCTAAAGTATTTATAGATAGTCTTTAAATTACAAAAGCAAGTGGGAGTTTTGTTTAGATCTTGAAGAGATTAAAATACAATTACAAAACACATAATCTTCTAAAATACACTAGTGAATATCATGATGAGGTCAAATATGATATACCTCAAGATGATGGAATTCTCATTCATAGATCCGCAAGGATTCTCAGATAATTGATTGATGTGCTGAGATATGAGTTGCAGGATCATGGTAAACCTGTTAATCATGATGATGCATTTACCTAATATTGAATTGTTGTAAATTATTAATACTATGAATGTTAAGATGTTGTCCATGAAGATAATCAACTTTGGATACTTGGTTTATCTTAATAAAGATGAGTTTCTTCAAAGGAAGGAAAACCCTAGTGGTTTAAATCTTTGTGTAGAAATCATATGGACAAAGTTGTACATGTGTTTAATGCATGGCTTGTGACAAGATTATTAATCACACTTAAGCAATTAACTGTGATTGAATATTCTTTCCTTGGCACATTAAATATATAGTGATTATAATTGTCATACTTATTTTCATTGATATGAAAAATGACAATGGAATATCAAAACTATTTGTTATGTGATTACTTTTGCGAGGACGATAAGTAATACAAATGAGTTTTATGAATTCACATAATCTTGGAAATGTACAAACTGCAAGAATCCATGAATGGATATATGCATGCATCTAGGAGATGATTCTTATGTTTAACTATTAAATCCAATTTTTGGTTTAAAAATTAAAATAAGATAATTTCTAAGTATTCCTGAAAGCTAGTGGGAGTATTATGTTTATTTTCTTTAAATCTTATATGTTGTGGGTAGTAACATTCCATCTTAAACTAAATGTTAAGCTCTAGTTTGGAATGGAACTTCACTTGAAAGATTTAGAAATAAGACATACAACCTTGGAGTATATGTTTATTGTTAGTAAACATGTGCGGTAAATAAATGAGTCTGATATAGAACATGATATATCATTTGGAAAATGGATATATAGAACATGAATGAAATCTTAGTTTGACACAAGGATTTTCATGTACATCATGTTATTATTGTATCATGCTTGAACGCAAGATGATTTGACAACATTGATATCTAATGAAGTTATTAGATAACTAGTGTAATGAATATTCTAATGGAATATGTTTGAATTTAGAATTACATTCCTCAGCCTGGATTTGCTCTCAAAATTCTATAGATGAGCAATACAACAATTGTTGCGAAATTGTCATAGCCAATAAACTTGAAAGTTTGGAAGGCATCAAACATTACACTGTAGATATTGAAGTTTACGAAATTTTTAAAGAGCATATTGTTGTTTGTATACAATGATGCTGGTTTAATTGAGATGACACTCAATACTAGTCATGGGAGGATTTCATCCTTGTAAATGGCCATGTGAACTAGTTGTGCTCAACTAAGAGGATAGTTGCATTATACAATAAAGAATAAGAATACTTTAAACTTTAAAAATGTTTGAAAGTTTGATTGTCATAGATTGGTGCTTGAGGATGTCACACACTTTATGAAATATTATGTGGCAATATCAAGATATTTTGAATGCACACATACAAGAACTTCACTAGTTGAATTCTTGAAATAAGTATTCTCAAAATTCCGATAGATCAAAGTTAGTTGAAATTATGCCTTGTCAACAAGTATGATTGTCATTACTTGAGACATAATTCATTAACAAGTATTATCATGCATTGATCTATTTAGTATTTGGATAAGGGATGTTTTGAACAAATATTATTTGAATGAAATAAAATATTAGTTATGTTTATTTTTCATTTTCTTAATATTATATCCTATATTTGCATGTTTAATCCGTGAATAACTTATGTTATTCTAAAAGTCCGTTGTCGATCAATGATGTGGGAATGTCATTGAATTAAGACAAATCTGAGTTTTGGTAGAATATACTTTAAGTATATTGATGCGTGGGACATGCCAAATTCACATGATATTCAATGAATTGAATATAGGACAGATCCCAACTTTACATGATGATACTTTATGGATCTTTGTCATTAAGTATATCATGAAGTGTTTATCCTCAGACTTGAGATACCAGATAACTGATATGAATGTAGTGCATTTGTGTAAGATAGTCTAACGCTATCCATAACTGGTAGTTATAAGGGCTATTTTCAGAAGTGTTACAAAGTTCATGAGTTATGTTTGTAGTCAAGAGAATTTGTTCCTTTGAATTTGTTTCAAAGCATAATACTATATTTGGGCCCCTCGTAGGATTGGCAAGATGTTTGTAAGGCCTTACCCAAGATCTATCTGGAATACGTTCAGATGATTTGGTAATCTTGTTCAATCGAAAACAACGAGAAACAGAATATTAACTTATGAAATGACTTGATCCATATTCATAGTTAATGTAATATTAGTAACAAAAGGATAAGTAAAAATGATGAATCATTAAATGGTTTTTCCAGAAAACCATACTCGATTCGATCTGGGGGCATTGGCGTGTTAAAGCTAGACTAACCAATGTCATTACTATATTAAGTAATATCCAAGTGGAAGCTGAAAGGTTTATGGATAATTATTAATATATGTATGACCGGATTCGAACTCGAGACTTCGGGATTGCACACATTACGTATGAGAGTTGATGTTAATAATTAATATATAAAATGTTATTATTAATTATTAGTCACGAAATAAAACATAACGATAGTTAAATATTTAACGAGGTTTGGCTAACGGTCGTTAAATGTAAACTACAAGGACTAAGAATGAAATTAGTGGACAAGAAGGATCTAGAAACCCCTTGGGAGGGTGTGGCCGGTCGTGGGCTATCAAACCCAAGGAGGTGGGATTTCTTGGTCACCAAGTTTTGAGAAACTATAAATACAAACCCTTGTATTCATTATTCTCCTAACCTTAGATCACCAATATACCTAATTTCTCTTCTCCTCTCTCCCTCTTTGTGTGGCCGATCATATACCCTCACCCAAGGGTGTTCGATTTTGCTTAACTCAAAGAAACAAGTGTTTGGTTTTATCTGTGATTCAAGAAACTAGCTTTTCACATCAAATCGCTAATAATACGTGTGTACAAGAACGAAGGACAAGCACGCTTGAGCTTGTAATCTTGGTGGTCGACTTTTGTGTGGGTCGAATTATATAAACCCTAAATTAGGGTTTTGGGTTTTGGTTCTTGTTCAATCATTGTTTGATTCTTGAATTGCTAAAAGGTACGCACTTTCTTGTTCAGTTAATTACTTACATATATTATTCCTATTTACTTCCGCTGCATGCTTTTTGATGATGTTATTTGATTTTATATAATTGTTATGAGTATTAAATCCCAACAGGCTAGAATTAGACTAGGAGGTTAGATGGTAGGTGTTGGCGTATGTCACTCCCCGGCAGTTTAGTCAAATGCCGAAGAACCTAACTCCCCGGCCATAAGCCAAAACCGCTCGGCACAGCATGAAATCTCCCGGATAAGGCACACTAGCCCACTTAGACCAAGGATATATGCAATCATGTACCGGAGGGTTAAATATAACCTCCCGGCATAACGGACACCTGACATCATCATGTACAAAAGGAAAGGAATCTTGGTCAGAACCACTGACCCTTTCCAGGAGGAATCTAAACAGAGTAAAGTCGACTCCCGCCCAAAAGAGTCACTATCGCCCACGTGACCTCCGGATGAGGACAAAAGCTTCTCATCTATAAAAGGAACCAAGCAACAGCATTCGAGGTTAATCCATTCTCACCCATTTTCACAGTATTTTACTCTGACATATATTTATACTCATTCTCACGCCGGAGCTTGGTCTAGGGATAAAACCCTAGGCGAGGCTAACGCGTGTTGTCTTTGTGTTTACAGATCCGAAGGTATCTAATCCGGAGGGCTTGACCGAAGGATTAGCTTGTTAGGGTAATTACAACTTTTTACCTCAACAAATTGACGCCATCCGTGGGACCGCTATTCTAACTACCAACACTAGAAAATGGCAGGTCCTACCGCCGAAACACCCCCAGGTACCTCCACGGAAACACCGCCCGGAGGCAACCCACCTAACCTAGAAGAGCAAATACTAAACCACATATCATCGCTAAAGGCCTTGATACAACAGCATAACACCCAAGGAAAAAGCCCGTTGCAACCCATACGGATAGATTTTGGAGATGAAGTCAAAGGACCCACCCTAGTAGAAAAGGTGTTAGATATTAGTTTTCACATACACATCAAACCATAACAACAAGGTGGCGAATAAGTGGAATTCTAGAGAGAGAAAGTTAGAGGTTTAGGGAACTTTAGTGAGAGAAAGAAAATTCTTATTATAAGCTCCAACTCTCTACCTTGGAAGGTAGAGAGTATTTATAGTCTTACATAAAAGGCCACACATCGGGCTGTGGATCAGGCATACAGTAGGTAAAGACCCGTCCGTCCTCCACGGTGTTACTTAACTAAATACTACTTAACTTAAAAGAACCACGACTACGAGCTTTCTAACGATTACATATACTTGAGGTGACCGAATCTTTAATACCTGGAATTTCTAATTCCTAACAATCTCCCCCTAAGGGAGGTCACCTCAATCATGTACCAAAATTACATAGAATACAAATAGATATTACATTAAAAATTGTTCTTGCATTCTTGATGTAGTCCTTTGCTCCTATGCTCGTAGTCATTGATTCTACACATTGCATGTTTGGTTACTCCAAGTGGAGGTCTTTTACTAATCCACGTGATAATAATTTTGAGCCAGCTTTTGAGATCATCAGCAATCAAAAATCTCTGAGACATCCTTTGTGGTGTTGGTATTATGTGATGTTGTGACTTTAGGACTGACATGCTCACATTCTGGATCAGGATATCTTCTCATCAGAGTAGCGGAAGCTTTCGTTGATTCATGATATTGGCAGCAGCGTAGCAGAAGCATGGAGTGAAAATATCAGAGTCATTGATGCACTAATCATGATTTCTTTTGAGTTGAATGTGTTAAGTGAGCATGCGGCTATGGATTGACCGCTTCATTCTGATCAGCTGCAAACGTCGGGCGTACCTGCATACAACAGTTAGCAATAAATCGCACAAAAGTGTCTTTGATCACTTTCGTTGAATTGAGGTACATGGCCCACGGTTCCCCGTTGATCAGTACATGTACTGCCTGTGATCAGGTATAATTCCGAAGAATTTCCTTGACAGGGTTTCGCAGCTGCTCTAGCTGTTCTCAAACCGGAACATCTCAAAGAAGATAACACGGAGTGAGTGAACCAGCAAATTTTAAGTCCACTGATTGATGAAAAGAGATTTGAAAAACAATCGTGTATTGCTCAATAGAAATTGTTTTTGCAATACAACGAAGGTTTTATTGAAAATCAACTATCAATCATAAAAACACCTTTTGGTTTGAAAAATGAGTACACGGTCGATGTGCTAAAGAAAAGAGTTGTTAAGCACAAAGACCGGTTTTTCAAAGGTATCCGTCAATCCATAACCTGAACCAGGATTGATTCAAGAGATTGAATCGCCCCATTGTTTCTGTTCAGTTGTCACATGGTTGATCCATATAATAGATCTCACATGCCACCTACCAGGAGCTTGTTTGATGTTGGCTCCAGAAGGCTTTCCATCTTCATTGTGAATATGTAAACACATCACTCAGATGTTCTGGCAATACCACAAGGATAATGCGTAGGACTCAAGATATAATCTCTCTTTCCACATTGTGTGAAACAGAGAGTCTTCATTGAAAGTGTCCTAATGAGATTTATTGATGATCTCGTGGCTCTAGACTCAATTTGTGCATATGTGGATCCTGTGCCGGAGATGAGGGAGAGGGTCTCCTTCTTCAATATCAACAATCTCTAAGAGAAAGTCGATAGATAATGTCGGTTCCCCGTGAGAATGAAACAAGTCCTTTTAAGAGGAACTTGAGTGGTTTGGAAAGTTGAAGTGCAGTGCGTCACTGGGTCCATGACGTCTTGTATTCAATACCGATGTTACCATCAGTAGCATATGAATTGAACCCGGTTTCTGCCTTAAGGTTGAATAAATGGAGGGCTATTTGTTTTCACCCTTTTCTCATTCAATTCTTTTTAATTCTTCAACCCCTTCAGTGCTTAACGAGACTTCATTGCAAGAACCTTGTTGGGTTTGTTCCAGTACTTGCTCTGTTTCAGTCCGCACTCTTCCCATATCTCACTTTTCTCTTTTTATCATCATACCTAAGGACTTCTACACTAACTAGTGGATTGTCCCTGGGTAGATCCCTCCGGTTCTGGCGGATCATGGGAACACATACCTAACCTTATCATCCTTATATCACCGTACATAAAGTAAAGTTGGTCGGTCAATTTGGTATTGTTCATCTGCCATTGGAACCAATTGAAAACCATTTGAAAATCAATCCAGATACTTGTGATATATTATCAAAACATTTTGTGCCTGAATTGTTTTTTATAGCTTTAGAACAGGTGCTCCCCCTCAACATGCGCATCAAATGTTTGAAATCGTTTTGCACACGGAGGCAAGAGGAAGAATTTACTTCTTTGATTACCATTTTCTAAAAGATATCAACATCACTTCCCTGATCAAATCAAGAAGATAAAGCATTTCCGGGAAGGATGAGGTTTCCATAAATTTGCTCCCCCTCAATATGTGCCTCGAGATTAGAAAAGAGTTTTGCACATACTAGAGAGAACCTGCACATTGGGATAAATGATCATGTTTCAAATCATAGGTTTAAGATAGATGCTCCCCCTCAACATGTGCATTGAAAATTTGAAATCGTTTGTCACATGTGGGAAGGACAGCATGTACATCCTTATAAAACCATTTACCGAATTATCAGTTTAAATCCAATTTAAATCACACATTCTCCCCCGATCACAATTATCAAATCATTTGAGATTTGTGATCTCTTATAGATTTAAATTGATTTTGAAGGCTTTTAAGGGGAATTGTGACTTGATCATGAAAGCGTTTTAACTGATAAGGATCGGATTTTAAGACTTTAAAACTCCATTGGTAAAACATGCATGTACATCTTTTGAAAACAATTTAATGCCAAATAACTTTTTAATTTAATTGAAATCATTCTCCCCCTCAATCAATGACATAGGTTGTTGATTGAGAGATAGAGATTTTGACAAATAAGTCCAGATGATTATCAAAAATAGAGACTGAGTTATTTTTCAAAGCATTTAGTTTTCAGCAGATAAATGTATATAGAATCAGAGCATGGAATTTTGAAAGCATGATAAAACATGGCTCTGTTCTTTCTTTTAAAACCGGGTTATTGCCTGAAAATGACAATAAACCATTTCTTTCTCTTTCTCTCAATATATATATATATATATATATTTTTTTTTTTTTTTTTTTTTTTTTTTTTATAAAAATTCGAACAACATCTAAAGTCCCGTGTCATTCTTTGAATGACAACATCAAGACCGTAGATGTTATCGAACCGAGAAAAACATGACAAAAATGACAATATTTTTTGAAGATTTTTCGAATTTTTCATATTTTTATGGATTTTGAAAGTTTTATAATTTTCTATTTTGTTTTTCGAATAAATATTTACAAGAAATAGATGAAGATAGACATTTAATCCTCGTCTTCCTCCTGAAGACGTTTGAGTGTTTCTGGTTGAAGGCTTTTCAAGCCAAGACGTGGAAGAATAAACTCAAATTGTTCTCTTGGAAGAGCTTTGGTGAAGATGTCAGCTAACTGATATTCAGACCTCACAAAATAGAGTTCTACCACACCTTTTTCCACTTGTTCCCTGATGAAATGATGTCGAATGTCGATATGTTTTGCTCTTGAGTGTTGAACATTGTTGCATGAGAGAGCAATAGCACTTTTATTATCACAGTACAAAGGGATTTTGTTGAATACAAAGCCATAGTCAGATAATTGAGATCTCATCCATAAGATTTTAGCACAACAGGATGACATGGCTATGTATTCAGCCTCTGTAGAGGAAATAGAAGTGCTCATTTGCTTCTTTGAAGACCAGCTCACAAGCTTATCACCCAAAAACTGAGCACCTCCAGATGTACTTCGACGAGTATCTTGACAACCTGCATGATCAGCATCTGCATAGGCCGTTAGTGACATACCGGTGTCCTTCGGATACCAAAGACCCATATTGATGGTTCCTTGGAGATACCGAAAGACCCGTTTAACTGCTTCAAGGTGCTTTTTAGTAGGCTTAGCCTGGTATCTAGCACACATGCAAACAGCGAACAAGATGTCTGGTCTACTAGCAGTAAGGTACATCAGGGATCCAATCATACTATGATATTTTGTTTGGTCAATCATGATCCCTGAGTGGTCCTCATCTAGTTTGGTTCGGTCAATCATGGGGGTGTCAACAGGGTCACTTGAATCAAATCCAAATTTCTTTAAGATCTCTGTTGCATATTTAGATTGATTTATGAAAATGCCTCCGGGACTTTGTGAAATTTGTAATCCCAAGAAAAATGACATTTATCCCATCATTGACATTTGAAATTTTGAACTCATTTCATTTGAAAAACGATCACATTCCATTGGGTCTGTCGAGGCAAAAATAATATCATCAACATAAATTTGAACATGAGTTAAATGTTTGCCTGACTTCCTGGAGAACAATGTAGGATCAACTGCTCCTTTGCTAAATCCGGTAGATAGAAGAAACTTTGACAGTGTATCATACCATGCCCTTGGAGCTTGCTTTAAACCGTAAAGGGCCTTTTTCAAACGATAAACATGAGTAGGATGCTCTTGATTTACAAATCCTTCAGGTTGGCTGACGTAGACGACTTCTTTAAGGTCTCCGTTCAGAAATGCCGTCTTCACATCCATCTGATATACTATCATGTTCTTACTAGCAGCATTAGCCAAGAAGATTTTGATTGCCTCGATTCGAGCAACTGGAGCAAAAGATTCTTCAAAGTCAATACCTTCCTCTTGACGGTATCCTTTAGCAACTAATCGAGCCTTGTTCTTTAACACATCACCATGCTCATCAAGTTTCACTTTGAAGATCCATTTAAGAGCAATAATCATAGCACAGTCTGGAGCAGGTACTAACTCCCATACATCAAGTCGATCAAACTCATGAATTTCATCTTGCATGGCATTGAACCAGCTATCTTCATTCATGGCGGCTTTAACATCTTTTGGTTCGATCTTAGATAGTACGGAGTTGAAGAAACACCATAAGGCATCGGTTGCAAGTTGTTTCCGGGTTGATACAGGATGAGAGGGATTTCCAATGATGTTGTCTAATGGATGATCGTGAGTCCATTTTCTGAGGTGTTCATGTGGCAGTTGTTGAGGGACTGAGGTAGCTGAGTCGATGTCTCCTGAAGAAGATGGTTCTGATGATGATTCAGGAGCAAATATGTTTTCAAATGGAGCATCTTCAGGAGTAGCAAAGGGATTAACTTCATCATTGGTGCCAGAAACATTTCCATGATGTACATTTGAAGAATGAAGATTTGTTGATGAGAATGAAGGATCAGCAGCAGGTGCTTCTTGACTTAAAGATATTGAGACTGAGGGATTGCCTTCATTCACAGGAATATGAGTAGCCTCTGTTGTAGGAATTGACACCTCATTAGTACTTGGATCATAAAGTTCATCAAACATAGGATCAAACAATTTCCTTAAATCATCTTCAGATGGAGGTACATATGAAGTTTCTTGAGAAGAGTTTGGAACAAGAGATGAACCAATGGGACTGTTTTGAAGTACGGGTTCTGAACTGGAGTGTCCAGGAGCCATTTGACCGGTCAGCTCATCAAACGTAACGTGAATTGTTTCCATGATATTTCGGGTTCTTTTGTTGTAGATTCGGTATCCCTTTTTGTTTGGTGCATATCCTACAAATACTCCAATGTCAGCTTTAGCCCTAAGTTTGCCTAAGTCTTGACACTCATTAGTTGGGTAACACAATGCACCAAACACACGAAGGAAAGAGAGATTAGGTTTTCTGTTGTGGACAAGTTCATATGGAGTTTTTCCATGTACAGTGTGAATCAGGGAACGATTTTGTGTGTAGCATGCAGTGGCAATTGCTTCAGCCCAGAGAAACATTAGAACCTTTGAGTAAATCAGCATTGTTCTAGCGGCTTCTACAAGAGTTCGATTTCGTCTTTCAACTACACCGTTCTGTTGAGGAGTTCGAGGAACACTTCTTTGATGGCTGATTCCAATGCTTTCATAGAAGTCACTAAGTTGTTTGTTAACAAACTCAATTCCATTGTCTGTTCGGATAATTCTGACTGTTTTGTTGAGACGAACCTGCAGCTGTTTGATGAGTTTGATGATGATATCAGGAGTTTCATCCTTTGTCCTTAAGAATTTGACCCAGGTGAATCTAGAGTAATCATCAACCACGACCAACACATATTTCTTACCAAAGATGTTCTGCACTCTCATTGGTCCACACAAGTCCATATGAAGGGTATGAAGAACTTCTGTAATTGAGTTTGTAGGTTTGCATTTGTGGGCATACTTTTTGCTTTTACCCAGTTGGCATGCTGAACAAAGATGATCCTTTTCATACTTTAGTCTAGGTAAACCTACAACTAAGTCCTTTCTGGAAAGATCGTTGATGGTGCCGAAGTTCAAGTGATTGAGACGACGATGCCATAACCATGACTTTGTTTTTGAAGCCTTTGATAACAAGCAAATTGGAGAAGCCCTCATCATGTCATCGATAGAGATGGTGTAAAGATTTGAGCCACGAGTTCCTTTTAACAGTTCCTTACCATTAAGATCTCTAACAAAGCAGGTATGTTTTCTGAAGGCTACTTCTAGATCGGAATCACAGAATTGACCAACAGAGAACAGATTATGACCCAAACCTTCCACATAGTAGACTCTAGAGATGACACTATCACCAACAACGTAATCTCCATAACCCATAATAGCACCGAAATGATCATTACCGAATCTAACAGTCCCGATGAATTTGCTCATGAAGTTCATGAGCCGCGACCGGTCTCCAGTCATATGCTTGGAACAGCCTGAGTCCAGGTACCACAGAACGATTTGAACGATCTGCAGTTGAACACAGACAAGAATGGATAACTGGATAATTGGGATCCCCATGCAAGAATGGGTTCCATTTGGTTAGTAACATTGTTTGGAACACCCACATCAGAAATAGAAGCATTCATATCAGAAAGTGAGGCAATGGAATCATTGTGAATAGATGCAGTACTAGTGTCTGTATTAGCCCTGTTCACAGTGTGATCACTTCTTAAGGGAATAGTTCTACCAGTAGGCATCCATTTTCTAGTGGGCATTATCTGATTAGTCTTATGACCAACAGGTATCCAATAAAAGCCTATTTTACTGAATGTTCTTCCTGTGGGTTTCCACTGTTTTCTAACTTTCTTTCGTTTTTGCCTTTTAGCCTTCTTAGCATGAATTTTTGCATTAACAATATTAACTGGACAATTAACATCATTAGGCAGAACATTAACACCACATTCATGATTAGAAACAGAATTCAAGCATACACCAGTACAAGGTTTGCAAATAGTATCGGAATTCGAATTAATTACAGTACGCCTATGGCTAATACTAGAATCAACACGATTCGTTTTATTCAATTCAAGCTTAAAGTTCCTAGATTGTTCTTCTACTTTCTTCCAGTGCACATTCTTAGCTTGAGAGGTCCTATCATTCCTTGTATTTTCTTGAGACTTTGACCTGCTCCGTTTAATGTCACTGATTACTCCTGTGGAGGGAATGGGAACATTAGTTGGTTTAACTACTCTTTGCATCACCTGTTTAGATGTGCTGGGATCTGAACTACATGCAGGTGCACTAAGGTTCACTTTCTTAAAACTAGAAGTGCTGGGATTTGTACTCCTAGAAGGCACACTAGAGTTCTCTTTCATAGCATTGGGCATCGAATGAATATCAGACTTGGCAATAGGCATCGAACATGGAATCAAAGGATTAACTCTCTCACCTAATGACTTTGGGCATATAGTGATCAAGCATTCTAAGATTTCTTGAGATCGTTTGGCATATAAGCATGCATGTCCAATTGCATTATCATGAGGTTTCTCTAACTTATCCTCTTCAACAATCTCACGCAGACATTCTAGGCAATCCTTAAGGGATGAGAAGTATGTTTGAATAGCAAGTTTGTTGTTCCTTAGATGAGGAGGGACATATGTCACAGATAAAGCATATTTATTACAAGAGTGAGCCTTTGATCCACCATTCTCCCCATTGGTCATTGGCATTTTCCCTTTTACCTGACTCTTCAGATTCTCAATTTCCTTTTGCAATGAAGCTATTTGTTCGTTATTTTTGTTACGAGTAACCTTAATAGATTCAAATAACTCATTGAAATGACGTTTAACCTTTTCATTTTCTTCTAGAAAACTTTCGTTTTCCTTTTGTAAAGCATTTACTAGGTTTTGAAGATGAAACGTTTGAGAATTATGAGAATCTAAAGGAGGAGGCATTTGGGAGCCTGTCATATTGTTTGTTTGACCCTTTAATTGAGAGATTTGGGCTTTCAACTTTCTGATCGTGTTGCACTGAGCTTGAATCTGTTCATCACGTTTGTTAATTTGAAAAACTGCATCAAACTCTGGAGCATCTGATGATGTCTTGATATTTGAAGTTTTGACATTTTCTTTAAGATGTTGATATTTTAGTTGTAAATTAAAATGCTCAACTTCTAGTTTAGAAAAATGTTTAACCAAATTGTCGTGATCATCCAGTTCAATTTTCTCGTTTAGTTTAGAATTAGATTTTTCAAGCTCAATGACACGATCATGGGAGACTTTCAGGGCAACAGATAGTTCATGAAATTTGGAAGCATTAATAGAGCAATTTGAAGCAGTGAAAAAAATATCTTGAGCAACACATTCAGTAATAAGAGTCTCATTTAAAGTATGCAAGTTCTTCCTCTCAATCTCACTATATTTCAATGCACGCTCATAATCACTAACTTCAACTATCATTGCATCAAATTCCTTTTCCATTCCCTTGATATCAGTTTCTATCCCCTTTTTAAGACTCTCAAAGTGATCTTTCAGAAGTTTAAAGAAAGGCATGACCTCAGTCAAATAACATTCTTTCATTTGCTCAAAACCCCTTTCTCCTTCCGTTATACCAGTGGGTGTGATCATTTTCTTGCAAGTTTTCTCAAAATCAACAAATAGTTGAAATATAACATATTGGCTAATTAAGGTCTTGCTTTTAGTGGCAATTGTTCTAGGAACCAGATGCATTGGTGTATTAGGAGGATACATAGTCGCTCTAGGCATTTTCCATAGGGGAGGGTTTGTTTCAACAATATTTTCAGCTTTCTGCTTATCTAAATCCTTTTTCCAGAAAACTTGTTCGGGAGTCAACAATGTCTGAGGCTTAAACATGTTCAAGGAAATCCAGTTTTCCTTCTTGTAGTCATGGGGAGTGATAATTATTTTTTTCTCTTTGCATTTAGGATCATCTAATTTTTTGTTCATCCTTTCCCTAGTGACTTCATCTGATTT
The DNA here is from genome assembly GCA_019973895.1 of Chrysanthemum seticuspe. Classification (NCBI taxonomy): domain Eukaryota; kingdom Viridiplantae; phylum Streptophyta; class Magnoliopsida; order Asterales; family Asteraceae; genus Chrysanthemum; species Chrysanthemum seticuspe. The sequence goes on from BPTQ01000001.1 coordinate 267,593,994, forward strand.
CTTATCTTCCTCAGTGCACTCAACGCAACTAGGTTTCTGTCTAGGTTTAAGAATCTCATTGCCATCATAGATCACACTTTGAGCTGCTTTTGCTATCTTTCCGTACTCAGGGTTGGGTTTATCTATAATGGGAACACTATGCTTATCGCTTAGAACTCTATGTTTAGTGACCATGTGAGCAGTCTGAATGGTGTTTCCTTGTATGTACAACTTGTTTTCAAGTTTGTTTTTCAAAGTTTTCAGATTAGAAAAGTCTCTCAAGAGTTTTGATTCCTTTGCATTAAATTCTTGCTTAAGCATTTTCACGTTTTCTTGAAGTTCTTGTTTTTGCTTAGCTGTTTTAGAAAGTTTTTCTTGCAAGGAATTTAATTCTTGTTTCAATACTTCTTCTCTAAAATTACTTTTTCTAATGACTGTACGCACTTGGTCATCCATTTCCTGCTCACGAGTGGTCAACTCGAATTTTGCACGTTGTTCATAAATAGCAACACGTTCTTTATAGGCATTTAGTTCAGAAATTACAGAATCATCAGGGGCACATGCAGTGTATTCATCAAAAACATAGTCATTGTTGACTGCAGAAGATGCATCACTTGGTACACCTTCACTTTCACTTTGCTTCACGTAATGATCATATGGGATAATATCGATATTACCCATATTTTCAATATTTGATTCAATAGTTTCAGTTGATTGTACTTTGTCATGCATCTGTTGCACATCAGCATTATCGTATAGTTTTAATACCTCTGAGATGAGTTTGTCTTGGGATGGGCCAGCTAGTGGTGAAGAAGAGACCTTGGGAGAAACCATTGGAGAAATGCTAGCCATAAAAAATTGTGTGTGCCGTGGGTCCATCATCCACATCAGAGTCGTATGCATCATAATCAGCGACTTGAAAGGCATTCTGATGATTGTGACCTATCTCCTGAATAGGCTGCTCATCCACATCTGCATCATAGGTCTTGGCATTGCCCTCAGCTAGAAACAGCAATTCCTCTTCATCCAAAGCAGCACCATTGTCCTGAGCTTGTACAAGCAGCATCTTATCTCTGAAGTAATCAGCATTCTGTGGACGCTTTGGAGATGTGCAGTTTCTTGCAATGTGTCCCTCACCACCACAGTTATAACATTTGATCGGCTTAGCTTGACCTTGATTACCATTCCTTCCTCGATTCTGGTTGCCAACATAACCTCTACCAGCTCCACCTCTTCCCTGATCATACTGTCTTTCCTGAACTGGTTGCACCACGATCCTTCCATCTTTAACAGTGGCTTGATTGTGTGGGTTAGATGCTGTTCTGAGGTTGTTGTTGGTTTGTGGGAGAGAATTCATGTTTTGACTAATCAGAAGAGCTAGTTGATTAATGAAGTTACCCACGTGTGCATCAGCATCAGCTTGTTTGAACATAGGATCAGGAATGAGTTTGTGATTACCATTACCCAAGGGTATGACTTGTGATGCTTTGGTTGTGATTCCGATGTTTGAGTAGAAGGCAGTTGAGTCATTAGACGAGCTTGTCTCTCCCTGGTTGGTTTTGAACTGATTGAGAATCAATTTTTCAAACATAGCATGTCTCTTATTCTGAAGGAGGAAGGCATAGAGTTGCTCATAGTTTGTATTCTTCAATCCTTTAGTGAGCTTCACAGCGGTGACAAACTTGTGCCATTCGGGATTCATGTTGTTCACAAATTTTGAGTTCAGCTGAATGTTAGGCATAGTCATTCTGATGTTCCTCATGTCATTCACCAACTTATGAAATCTCACATAGTACTCATAGACATTCTCATCTGGCTTCATCTTGAAGTGTTCAAATTCGTCATAGAGTTGGGATTCTCTGTCTTCCATAGTTAATTCTGAACCTGAGAGAAGCATCTTAACATTATCCCAAACTGCCTTTGCATCGGTGTTGTGATTGATCAGCTTGTAGATGTCTTTAGGAAGACCTTGAAGAACAATGTTTGAAGCCCTGATATCTGCATCGAATCTCTTTTTCTCCTTATCTTCAAGCTCATCATACATTTTAGGTCTGTCCATTCCGTAAATAGGAGTTCCATCTTCATTAGTATCAAGTATGTCTCTAGTTGTCTCAACTCGATATGGTCCTTCATCAATGGATTTGAGAATGTTGACACCATTTTCCTTTCCAAGGCAGTACAGTCTGATTCGTTGAG
>BPTQ01000001.1:267598212-267732953 GCA_019973895.1 Chrysanthemum seticuspe
GAAGATCAACTACTAAGGTAAGAAAGAAGTTTCTTCACATCACAACTTCTGTAATCACTTTCTACAGAGTTCACAGTTCTGCTTCTATAATCACTTCCCATAGATAGCAGATATCCTATTCGTGAACACCATCCACGAATCTTCAGTTCTATTTCTTCGTAATCACTTTCCACGAATCTTCACTTCTGTGTTCTGTAATCACTTTCCACAGAACATCTAGATCAGTTTCCGTAATCACTTTCCACGGAACTACACCTTCACAACGTCGCCTACCCTTTATTAGGTACTAGGCTAAGCACCTAGTTCCATTGCAATGGAGGAACTACTACCACACTACACCAACGACTAATCCCAAAGGAGATCTACTCCTTTACAACATCATCAAGGATATCAATATCCTTGGATCTAATACTAGTCTATCTTGTACATCGAAACACACCATATCGAATGTATATCTAAGGCACCTTTCACTAATGCCTTTGACTAGATCTACAAGACACCTTTCACTAATGTCTTGTGTCTTCACTTCTAAGCACCTTTCACTAATGCTTCTTTATCTTGACTTCTAAGCACCTACCACAAGTGCTTATCCTATAGACGATAGATACCCTTCACTAATATCTTCGTCTTGACACTTGAGACATCTTTCACTAATGTCTTCAACACTACACTTCTTTGAAGAAAGAATGGAATCATCAACTAGAAGACTTCAGTAGCCTTGATGATGAGGAAGCATGGCAACTCATGGACTTGAGCTTGCTCGACTTCAAAGGTGGTGATCTTGCCTTTAAGAGGAACCTAAAAGATCACACAAAAACAAAACTACAAACATAGATCTCTTGGATCTGAGGTTAGTGAGTTTTTAACTCAGGGAGAAAGTGTGTTAGAAAGGGGTGAGAAATAATGAAGAAATGGCTCACTATTTATAGAGGAAAAATCCTACTGTTCCCCGGATCCCACGGATCCCTACCACAAGGGATCCGGCTAGCACAAAGCTAGGGATCCGTGGAACGCTCCTATTTGCCCGTAGGTATTTTGGTTATGGGTCATGGGTCATGGGTTGAACCATGGATCTTTGGCTAGATACAATGTATCTTTGAGTACAATGCACTTAGTCACTTGAGTATGGGTTGATCCATGGGTTATGGATATTATCCATGTATGATATAAGCATGATGTCATGCAATGGGTTATGGGCTTTGGGTTGTACCCAACTACATTCAATGTATTTGCCCAATGGGTTGTGATACTTAAGTTTCTACCCATTTATATTACCCAATATACTACATACTAGTTATGTGTATATTTTACCCAAGTATGTAAACACTAGTTGTTGTACATATGTATTACTAAATCATAAAATCACTTATACTTGTTTTAGTGTTTTATGTGAAAATGGCAATATGTTAGAAACTATTAGTTCAAACCATTTACGTATTTTATTTGTTTCGTTAATATGATTTTACGTTTGTTATCGACAAAACATTAGAAGATCGTAAAATATAAATAAACGTTTTTACGGCTTATTTGTATTAACACATAGGTTTAAAATAGTTGAACACAAGTATAAGATCATGATCATTGTAAACTAACAATATCATAAGAAAAATCACAGATTATTATGCGCTAAGCTCATGAAACCAAAACTCAACTGCATACACCGAATTACCAGTGTACGTAAGTAAGCCCCAACGGAGGTAATAGCCAATTACCTAAAGAAATTCAATATGGTGCACCCCGGTTATTTCTCTATAACCGAAACGGGGTCGTAAATCCCCATAGTACTATTCACGATATCTACGTTCACTCGCGGTGATTAATGGTTCTCGATCAGGGTACTTATGGCTAAATACTTAGGCAGTACCAATAAACAAGAAGATAGAGCACTTATGAAAAACCTTGTGTTCTAGTTTAGAGCATGTATCTCCCTCGCGAGGTTTGCAAAATAAAGTAAAAGCGATGCTATGAACTCACCTTGATGATATGAACAAGCACAAATAGATCAAGCACAATGTAGCGAAGGTTCCAAACCGAAACCTAAAAAATGATGAGATGGCGAGTCTCAGTAAAATGAGCATTTTGGTTCGCGACCAAAATAATAGAGCATTGAATATTCTTATTCAATAGATCATTGGATTGTCCAATCCAATAGTGTGCGTGCGTGCTTAACGTTTTAAGTTAATTTATGTGCTACATTGCCTTAATTAATGATCCTCACTTACGCATAAGTAAAATGTTCCCCCCCCCCCCCCCCCCCCGCGTTGTGATCTTAATAGTTTTGTTGAGTATTTTAAAGTGTTTAGATTCCCCGTGTGTTTTATCGGATTTATATATGTATAATTATAATCTTATAAATATATATATATACGTAATACGTTTAACGTTATCCGAAAATAAAATATTCATATGATCAGAATACTCATTTTTTACGAAGTTATGATGGGTTTATAAGTTTTTCTAAACTTTTTCTGAATTTACACTTTTTACCCTCAAGTTACGAAAAGTATGAGTTTAGCCCCTCTAGTTTGAGAAATTTACATTTTCTACCCGAAACACATTTTATATCAAAACTTTCAGAATTGACATTGATGTGCTACATGTGTACAAGTTTTAAATTTATAAAAGACGTATTACCAATTTTACCAATAACACATACGAGCAAGTGCACTCGTCCGTTATAGCAAGATTATGAAGGTAAGTCGGGATCGTTCGTAAGGATTTGAGTGAATCTGATTAACAAGTTTGAATCAACTAAGACAATCCAAAACATATAACAACGCAAATAATGATAATGAAATTCAGATGATTAAAAACTACACTTGCTTAAACTAGTTTCTTATCCTTGATTAGTATGATTGTGTTAACCTCTTAACATGTTGGTTGTGATAATTAGTTGGTGTACTAATCTATTGTTCTTACAAGTTAAACCTTCGTCAAGATTTTAGTTTATAAAAACAAGCATTAAGTTTAACCAATCAATTCAAGATCAATTCAAGTTTCATAAGTTTATTTTCATAAACTTAAACACAAAAACATCCACTTGATAATCAAAAAGCATTTTTATTACAACCACACCTTATTTCCTTTGTTTAATCAAGAATAATGGGTAAAAACAATCATCCATAGACAAAATGATTATAATTAGTTGAATAACAATAAGTTCTTTCGACCTCTACAATTACTATCAACTAGTCAAACTTGATTAACAAATGTCACTATGAAACTTTAGCACAATTGGATCTTAGAATCAACTTGAAATTGAATTAAAACATGTTAACACAATCACTAACTAATCATATGATAATCAACATCATTTAAACAAGTGTATAAAGAAACTAGCCACTCATAGCAAACATTAACATAAACTCAGAACTTTGAACATTAGAAAACATGATTAAGAGTCTTACAATGCTTGGAAAAGATTACAAATGGTGAAATAATGATTCCCAAAGTATTGGGGTAGACTTCTTGGGGTTTTGGCCTCCAAATGTGGAACTTCTGAAACTCCAAACTTTCCTAGACTTCTAAGGACGAATTTGAGAGCTTAAGAGCTTTGTTTGATGAGTAGAGAGAGTTGTATTGAAGTGTGTGTCTCATATGCTCGCAAGAGGTCTCTATTTATACTAGTTCCAAGGCATAGGGTATTAATTGCTGAATTTGGCCTCCAAGGAGTTAGGAAGGGACTAGAATACACCAAGGGAAGGACCTAGAATCGTTTGGATGCAAAGGGGAAACTTAGTGATGAAGTGTCACACCCCCAATTTACCTGTTTTGCAGCGGAATGGAATTCCTGGGGATTGACTGTCATAGCATCACAGTTACAGATATATTGAACGACCTAAAGTGTCGTTTAAAAACACATCGTTTGATTTAATAAAACAATCAGAGTTTACAAAGTAGGTCCCAAATGAAAATCAACTTGTGCGGAAATAAGTTTGTTACAATTCAAACGATGTTTTAAAGTGCGTAAAACCCAAGTGAGACGCGTCGTCACCACGACTCCATGATGTGACCAAATGCATGCCATGAAGTGAATGCCTTAGATACCTGAGATAAAACATGCTAAAAAGTGTCAACACAAAGGTTGAGTGAGTTCATAGAGTTTGAATTTAAATGTAAAGCCTTTCAAAATCGTTTATGCAGCAAAGGCATTGTAAATCGTTGAAATGTAAAGATTTTCAAAATCGTGTATGTAGCAAAGGCATTGTAAATCCACTCAGTTCCAAGTCCCGCCCATACAAAACTTGCAACCTGTGTGTTCACAACCCACTGCCGGAATATGTAGAGTTAATGTTCGAGTGCATGATGTCAAATGAATTCACAATAGTACCTAACTCGACGTAGAACAATAGCACATAATCAATAGCACTTAACTCGACGTAGAACAATAGCACATAATCAATGTATCAGTAGTCAACTGACATAGTACTTTATACGACGATGTATCAGTAGTCAACTGATATAGAACGTTATACGACGAAGCACTATAGCACGCAAACAAGAACAATAGCACATAATCAATGGCACATGACTCAATGTATCGAAATCGTTTATGCAGCAAAGGCATTGTGAATCCACTCAGTTCCAAGTCCCGCCCATACAAAACTTGCAACCTGTGTGTTCACAACCCACTGCCAGAATATGTAGAGTTTATGTTCAAATGAATATGAGTGTGGTTCAAATCGTTCCAAGACCGTTAGCTCAATGAATATACCAAGACCGTTAGACCAATGAATATAATATGGAAATTATAAGTATGGCAAAACTGTTACTACGCATGACTAAGCATTCAGTTTAGATAAACATGTAGTTGCAAATAATCATGAATGTCATAAAAATAGTTGATGAGCATGTATCTCCCCCAAAGAGTTTAATAAAAGCATTAAAACAAGAAAAGTGGGGCTATGGAACTCACGGTAATCCATAAAAGTTAAAGTACTTATGAACGTTACTGAAAAAAGTTTGAGCATGTATCTCCCCCAAAACAGTTATGAAAGCAAGTAAAGGTAGGGGCTATGAAAACTCACTTGGTGGAATGATGCGAAGACAAAAGTGAGTACACCGAGATGTAATGTGATACGCAAATCTTGACCTATGATGAATGATATGATATGTACTGAGTTGCAATGTAATGTTATGCATGCATTTCGTATGTTATTTATACCATTTGCGAGTTTTGAAAATATTACTTATCGTCGAAAAATACTCGTTTGACGTCTTGACCAATCAAAAATCACTTTTCAAGTTTTTACGTCAAAATGTCATCCTACAATGGTTTAATAATGATTTTTAGTGAAATTTCCACTTTTCGTCGCAAAACAATGTCGTCGGAATTTTCATAAAATTAACAAAAATGGCTTTGGAAAACTAGTCGTAAAATGGTGTACGTCGATCGTTAGAGAACGAACTCGACGGTTTTGGAAAGTTTGTATCGAAATCTAAAAGTTTCAGTTCAGGAGTTTTCGTCCAAAAGGTCTCGATCATAAAAATATCAAGGGCTAAAGATAGTGATTTTGGCTAATTGTGTGCAGAAAATGAGTTTCGGCCAAGTTTGAACATCCGTAATTAATTTACTACAACTCCGCTTTACAAACGGCTTGTCGTTTTGAAAAATATGGCCGATGAACTTGATTTTACTAGAAGACAATTCGTTCCAAAAAGTTTCACAACCTTGTTAAAAACAGCCGTAAACATGGTCGTTACAGCTAATGTAACACTTGTAACGTAAAAATAATATAGTTTTTCAGAAAATAATAGTTACGGCAAGTTTATGAAAACGTGCATATCTTTGTCGTTTCAAATCCGTTTTCTACGTATAATATGTCCTTAGCTTCGTATCGAAGTAAACTAATATATTTTTGACTAGTCGAAATAATTTTGTGAAGCTTAAGGCTCGTTTTTGACTCGGACAAAGTAAAAACAGCAAGCTGAATTTTCTGAAAAATATACGTTTCGTCGTCAAACTTTAAAAATCCATAACTTCTTCGTTATAACTCCGTTTTTATCCGTTCAAAAGGCCACGGATTCGTTTTAAAGTATATTTTCTAAATATCAAGGCCAAAGTTTCGTACCAACTGTTGGTTTTTCCAGAAATTCGAAACAAGGACAGAACCTTTTATATACGTATTGAAAATAGTTTTTCTCGGACAAAACCTATTCTAATCCCTTCAAATCAACTCCAAAACTAATCTAATCCTACCATACACCTTCTTAGGGTGTCATGGGTTCCTAATCACCATCAAGACCAAAGAATACCATGGGAATATTTATAGGATGACCATAGTATATAAGTAACTCTAAAATCATGAAATAAAATGGTATAAATCACATATCATGCATACTTGCTCCAAAAATGAAAAGATGAATATGAAATGATAAGGAAACATGAAAATGAAAGAAACAAGCTTACAAGTGAAAATGATGAGGTGAAAGTAACAAGGTAAAGCTTAAATACTCTTGGTTTTTATTTCAAAACCATATAAAGAGTAATAACTAGATTGATATATAACTTGAGCTTGATAAAAAAAATGGTGATCCCTTGTACACCTCTATGTAGAACCGGTTCTTGAAGAAGCAAAAGAGAGAAAAGAAAGCTTTTTCTAACACTTGAAAATGATTGTGAAGTGAATGAGGTAGAAATGTTCAAGTAAGACTTTTTATGTTGAGTGAAATTAATACCAATCAAAGACCATACAACAAATTAATGCCAATCTTGACTTCCCCCCCCCCCCCCCTCCAAGGCCGGATTTTAGGGGCTTTTGTCTCTAACATATATATATATATTTTTTTTCTTAACTTTACTTGTATATATAATTTGTATAAAGTTTGACAAAAGTGCAAGTAATTGTGTAGAAATTGTACAAGTAAGGTAAATGGAAATTTTTGGTACAAGTAAGTTTTTAATAGGTCAAAATAGAATGTAATGAGATGATAAAAATTGTAAAAATACTTTCCTTGTGAAATTTGGGTGATAAATAATTATCGTATAATTTTTAAGAAAAACGACGTAATAATTTAAATTTTAACGAATAATGTACCAAATGAATTTAAAACACTAGTAAAACTCAAAATATAGTTTTTATAAACTAATGTAAGTATAAAAATATGTCGGGATCATTTTTGAAAGTAACTGATTAAATATACAAAATAATAACTCACGCGATAACGTTTATTTAATATAAAAATTACGCGTTAAATGTGAAATGAAATGTCATGAACGAATTAATGAGATGCAAATGATGTCAATGAAATGTAGACTAAAATTAGTCCATATGAAATGTACGTGATGTTATGATCATGAATTCGCCGCTAAACCTTCAAGGTTACGCGAATTTGAAACAAGTAAACCAAGTTTACTATAAATGTTGAAATAATGAGACATAAATTGTGTCGAGAAATGACCTGAAAGTACGGGTTGTCACATGAAGAATTGGCAGAAACAGGCTCTCCAACCGGATCGGCCACATGACCAACCGATCCGGTTGGTCTTCTACAAAGGCTCCAACCGTTTCGGTTGCGGGCGGCGACCGAACGGTTGGATGGGCGTCTTGGGCACTTTTTGATCTTCATCCAACCGATCCGGTTGCTATTGCAACCGATCCGGTTGGTCTTTCTGAGTTACGAAAAATTGATCTTTACTTCGTTTTGACTTGCAGAACTTGGTTCTTCAATCACCTTGGTCTTCTATGGTACTTGAACTACTGATTTGTGCTTGACATGCTAAACTGAAACGGGAATCTTCCAATTGTTGAACATTCCTTCACTTTTCCTTCCGTTTCCCTGCACTTGGTTATAAACACTAGACAAACATCTTTTGATGCGATTAAGCACTGAAATCGTACAAATATAACCAAATAACATATACAAAAGCACACATAACGCTACTAAAAACATGTACAATCTAAGCGTTATCAAATTCCCCCACACTTAAACTTTGCTTGCCCTCAAGCAAATCTAGGAAAAACATCCACTGGTGCAAGATCATGATTACGAAAATGTGATGCAAATCAACCAAGTACAAGTACGAGAGAAGATTCATCAATTATGCTTTTAAAAGGTGAAACTTTCGAGATGTTTGACAATATCCAATGATTTTCTTGCATGATTAACATTTCAAAACACCTCATGAAAGAGGAACGAAATATAATTCACTCAATCACTCAATTTTAGTGGAGTAACAAGATAAATCACACTCATTGCTCAGTCATGATTAGATTATTACCATAAGCTTGTACAAGAAACAAAACTCCACCGACGTGGCGTGAGCACCAAGCAAAAACATCTAAAGAGGACTTTTATTTGGGTTATAATGTTATGGCTTAGGGTTAAGGGCATGGATAAGGCATGGGATTATTTCTCAAATTGGTGTAAAAATAAAATAGAATCAAGTCTAATACCCGTGTCGCTAGCTACCAAACAATCCACAAACCAATAAATGATTATAGCTTCATTTTCTGTTCTTTGGATTTCCACAACTATTCGCTTTGCTTCGCCCTGATAATTTTTCTTTGAACATAGCGCATTGGCTAATACATTCATAATTTCAACAACATTTTTTTTTCATATCCATGAAATGGCTCAATCAACTAACAAGATGCGGTACTTATAATCATTTGAACAATCTTCATTTTTCGGGTGACTAGCAACCAACCGTTTAGACATTGACAAGGGTTAGGCTAAGGTTTAAAGTGTAAAATCTTTTTGTATTTTTCTGGATGGAACAAAGATGAAAAGGATGGCTCGTAGGGTGTAACTAGGGGTATCTAGCGCTAAAGATGAGCGCTACAAATGGGTCCATGTGGGTGGTTAACTAACCGATGAGGTTAGCTAATATAGCATGATATGAAAATGGAAGGCCATTTGGGTTAAATCCTAAGGTGCCTCTTTATCACAGGAATTTACTTATATCGCACGAATGCGATCTCACTGCGGTCTGGTAATGATTTATAAGTACAAGTTCTAGAATAAATAAAATCACCGGCACACTCATAGCAAAAGATCCAAGCATAAAAGATGTATGCTTTATATAGAACAGGCTCAAATCCTCACAATTTAGTGGAAAGGGCTATAATTTGTGCTAGCAAATGTTTATCGATCCCAAAATGGATTGCAATAATAATCAGAACACATCTCAAAGTTTCAAATATTACCAATTTTACCAGTGGTTTGATCCAGTTATTCTAATATATTATCCTAAAAGCGTGAAAAATAACTAGATCACAAGGGCAAACAAAATTCTAATTTTACGCTTAAAAACTCTAATTTTCCTATTCACCCCCCCCCCCACACTTAAGTTAAACATTGTCCTCAATGTGAAAAACGAACTTCAAAGTATAGAAATAGGGAAAATAGAGATGAAACCAGATATTCCAATGAGTTTGTCCGCTTAATTTTCTTCATCCAATCGTCCACTCGAGTAATCATTACCTGCACAAAATCTTATATACAAACAAAAGAGTTTTATTAAGATGTGGCACCCCCCACTTAAGTTCAACCAAAGGTTTAAACTTTGGGGTGTGACCACAGAAAATCAAATCGAAAACACACGGGTTGCCTCCCGAGAAGCGCTTGTTTTATTACCGAGTCATCAGCCTGAATCGAATCTTCCCGAATTCACTTGGCCACAGATGCAACCTTGAACATTTTGAAAAGTTCAGGGATATACATGAATTCTTCACGAGTAGCATCAATATCGTCCCAGATGAACTCAGCATATGGTTTCCAAGGAACAATTTGTGGGATTCTTCCTGGAAAAGGTGCTACAAAGGTGATGGTTTCGAATTCATTTTCGAGGGAAACTGTCAAAACTGATATTTTATTCATTTGCTCCTTATCATAGTATAGTTTGATTCGGTGCCCATTAACAATGAAACTTCCACCCTGTTTGTCAAAAAGTTCGACATAACCGGATGGATATCCATGTTTAACGATATATGGTCCAAACCATCTTGGTTGTAATTTAGGAGCTTTGAATTTGAATTTCATGTTGAAGAGCAGAACTTTATCTCCAGCTTTGAATTCTTTTCGAACTCTTAGCTTTTTTTCGTGATAAGCTTTTGTTCTAGCTTTATACAGTTTAGAATTTTCATAAGCTCGGAGTCTTAATTCGTCGAGTTCGTGCAATTGCAAGAATCTCTTCTCTCCAGCTATTTTGAGATCGGTGTTACAGTTTCTGAGAGCCCAGTAAGCACGATGTTCAACTTCGAACGGCAAATGACAAGTTTTTCCATACAGGAGTCTGTAAGGAGTTGTGCCAATAGGATTTTTGTAAGCCGTACAAAACGCCCACAGAGCATTGTCAAGTTTCTTTGACCACACTGAAGGATTGTCCTTCACTGTTTTCTCGAGTATTCTTTTAAGAGCTTTGTTGGTGTTTTCAACTTGGCCACTGGTTTGTGGATGATAAGCAGTCGCGAATCGATGATGAACTCCATATCATTTCATGGTTTTCTCCATTTGTTGGTTACAGAAATGGGTTCCTCGATCTCTTATCAAGGCTTTGGGTATTCCATAACGAGCAAAAAGCTTTTTGAGAAAATTAACTACGACGCGAGCATCGTTCGTTGGTAAAGCTTCAACTTCTGCCCATTTGGACACATTATCTATAGCAACGAGAATGTATTCATATTTGTGGGATTTAGAAAATGGTCCCATGAAATATATTCCCCAAATATCGAATATTTCACACACTTGGATGCTTGTCAACGGCATTTCGTCTCTGCGTGAAAGATTGGTTGTTCTTTGGTAGGCATCACAGTTCTGAACAAGTGTATGTGCTTCTTTGAATATTGTTGGCCAATAGAATCCAGCATCAAAAACTTTTTTAGCTGTGGTGGAAGGACCATAATGTCCCCCAGTTGGGCCATGATGACATTCGTCAAGAATCTTGCGGGTTTCGGAACCAAAAACACATCTTCAGATCATTCCGCCAAGACACATTTTGAAAAGATATGGCTCTTCCCAAAAATAGTATTTAAGTTCCGAAAAGAATTTGCTCCTTTGAGCGTGAGTTAAACCTTTTCTGAGAATTCCTCCAGCTAGATAGTTCACAAAGTCAGCAAACCAAGGATCGTCATTTCTATCGACGGTCATGAGAGTTTCATCAGGGAAGTAATCATCGATTTCTTCTTCCTTTAATTCCTCAAGATCGGGGTTTTCAAGACATGATAAATGATCAGCGGCTAGATTCTCTGCTCATTTCTTATCTTTGATTTCGATGTCAAATTCTTGGAGTAGCAGAATCCATCGGATGAGACGCGGTTTAGCATCTTGCTTTGTGAACAGATATTTGAGTGTCGAGTGATCGGTGAACACGACTGTTTTTTAGAGCACAAGGTAGGATCGGAATTTGTCAAACGCAAAAACTACGACCAGTAATTCCTTTTCGGTGACAATATAATTTTGCTGAGCACTATTCAGTGTCTTGCTAGCAAAATATATGGGCCGAAAGTGTTTTCCTTCTCATTGGCCTAAGACGGCTCCAACAGCAAAATCACTGGCATCGCACATAAGCTCGAAGGGTAGTGACCAATTAGGTGAAACCATGATCGGAGCACTAGTTAGTTGAGATTTCAATGTTTCGAAAGCTTTTATGCAATCAGTATTGAAGTCAAAGATGGATTCCTTCTCAAGAAGTTTTGTCATCGGACGAGATATTTTAGAAAAATCTTTGATAAAGCGGCGGTAGAAACCGGCATGTCCTGAAAAACTTCTAACGGCTTTAACGTTAGTTGGTGGTGGTAGTTTCGTGATAATGTCGATTTTTGCTTTATCTACTTCCATGCCTGCACTGGAGATCTTGTGGCCAAGCACAATTCCTTCGGTCACCATGAAGTGACATTTTCCCCAGTTAAGGACAAGGTGTGCAGCTTCGCATCTTTCGAGCATTTTATCAAGATTGGAAAGACAAGCTTCAAATGAGTCTCCGAAGACTGAAAATTCATCCATAAAAACTTCCATGGAGGTTTCGAGCATGTCTTGGAATATGGCTATATACACCTTTGAAAAGTAGCAGGTGCGAGATACAAAGACCAAAAGGCATACGCCGATATGCGTAGGTTCCAAAAGGACAAGTGAAAGTGGTCTTTTCTTGGTCATTAGGATCAATTGGAATTTGGAAATATCCTGAAAATCCATCGAGGAAACAAAAGAATTTATTTCCTGCTAGTCTTTCAAGCATTTGATCCATGAACGGGAGTGGAAAATGATCTTTTCTGGTGGCTTTGTTTAATTTCCGATAGTCAATACAAACGTGCCAACCAGTGACAGTTCTAGTGGGAACTAGTTCATTCCATTCATTAGTCACAACCGTCATTCCCCCTTTCTTGGGAACACAGTGAACGGGACTCACCCAAGGACTATCTTCGATTGGGTAAATTATACCAGCATCAAGAAGTTTTATGCTTTCCTTTTTGAGAACTTCTTTCATGTTGGGATTGAGTCGACGTTGACGTTCAACAACATGTTTGACTCCATCTTCGAAATTGATTTTGTGTTTGCAGAAATTGGGACTAATTCCTGGGATATCAGATGTTTTCCAAGCGAAAGCTTGTTTGTGATTTTTGAAGACAGAAACCAAACTTTCTTTCTCATTGGCCACGAGTAATGAAGATATGACTACTGGAAGAAGTGAATTTTCCTCCAAGTAAGCATATTCTAGATGATCAGGGAGAGGTTTGAGCACGAGATCTGTTGGTGTTTCTTTGATAGAGGATTTTATTCTCATCTCGTCATCGAAAGTTATTGCTTCAAAATTTTCTTCCTCCATTTCTTCCTCCTCCGTGTTATCTCCTTCGAACTCCACTTTCATGAAATCATCAAACTCTTTGTCAAAGTCCATTTCATTGATTTTTTCAGAAGTAGTCATGAATGGATCGGATTCGTTGAGTAATGCATCCAATTCTTTGTCAGTAACTTCATCGATAACATCGATGTTGAAACAAGTGTCATCACTGGAATGTGGATAGCGCATCGCTTTATCGATTAAAAAGGTGATTCGATCTTCTCCAACTCCAAGGTTGAGTTCTTTTCCTTTCACTTTGATGATTGCATTGGCGGTATTTAGGAAAGGTCTTCCCAAGATGAGTGGGACTTTACTATCTTCTTCCATTTCTAATATTACAAAGTCCACGGGAAAAATGAATTTACCGACTTGAACAAGCATATTCTCGGCAATACCTACAGGATACTGATAAGAATGATTTGCTAATCGAATGCTCATTTTTGTTGGTTTAAGGCTGTTGTTGCATAACTTGGAATACGGCGAATAAGGCATCAAATTGATACTTGCACCAAGGTCGGCTAAAGCATCGCATTGAATATTATTCCCAAAAGTGCATGGAATAAGAAAGCTCCCAGGATCTCCGAGCTTTGGTGGGATTTTGTTTTGGACAATGGTTGAGCATTCTTCATTAAGGAAAGTAGCTGATATTTGCTCTAACTTGCTTTTGTTATTAATAAGTTCTTTCAAGAATTTCCCGTAATTGGGCATTCCGGCTAAGACATCAACGAGATGAACATTGAGTCTAACCTCTTTGATTATTTTGATGAACTTCTTACAACGTTCTTCCATTTTTTCTTTCTTGAGGCGTTGAGGATATGGAATTTTTGGTGTGTACGCCTTGACAGATGGGGTGGTTTTCTATTTGGTGGTTTGAGTTGTGTTGGTTTCCTCGGCTTCATCCTCACTATCTTAGGTGATAGGAGTATTTTCATTAGGATTTTGTGGTGGATCGTACGAGAGACCACTTCTTGTGAAGACAACATTGATATGCTTATTTCTCGTTTGTGGTGGACGGTACGTCTTATCATTTGATGGTTTTGGGTTGGATTGGGTGTTACTTGGTAACGAACCAGATGGTCAAGAGGAATGTTGGTAAGAAAATCTGCCAAATTTGTTCTCAAGATCTTGGATAGATGCTTGATGATTTTTCTATCCCTGCTCAACTTTGGATTTGAGATTGAAAAATTGATTTTTGATAAAGTCATTCGCAGATTCTTGAGCAGCCACGAATTCTCTCATGGTTTTTTCGAATTCGGATTCTTCCATCTTTTTGTCGGAGTTTTGTGGTGGTGGATTGTCAGTTCGAGGTTGAGAATCACGGTTGTCATCCCTTGGTCGGCGATCTTGCCAATTCCCAGAATTTCGACCGTAATAATTACTATGATATCCTCCTCCACGATATCCTCCTTGGACATAATTTGCTTCTCCTTTGTTAGGTCCACCCATAGGCTTATCGTCGCACTCAGACAATGGGTGATTTCCTCCACAATTGTTGCATCCGTCTCGCATTTCCTTCATTTATTCTTTGATATCTTTGTATTGCGAGTCGATTTTTGAGGTTAAGGCTTCCATTTTCTCCATGAGTTTCGAGGTATCGGTGTTTTCGACAAAGGCAACGGTTTTTTGAAGAGGTTTGGTTTTGGAATCTTTAGACCAATCGAGTTTGAGAAGTACTCGATCTTCGAGTAATTGGTGTGCATCGTTAGGAGTCTTATAGAGAAAAATTCCTCCAGCATCAAGGATGCCTTGAGAGATTTCATCTAGTCCATGGTAAAAGATTTGGATAATGGTTCCTTTGGATAATCCATGTCCATGACAACTACGAATCAAATCTTTCATCCAAAGCCAAGCTTCGACAAGTGATTCGTTGGGATTTTGTGTGAAAGCACGAATTTCTCCCATTAATCGATCAAACATAGCAGGTGGAAAGAATCGGCTTACAAAAGCTTGCCTCATCTCCTCCCAATTGTTGATAATTCCTGGGGTTAATTCATTGTACCATACTTTAGCATCTCCGGCGAGTGATGATGGAAAAATTTTGAGTTAGATGGCATTGACATCGGTGTCACCATAACGGAACATGCCACAAATTTCGATGAATTCGGCAATGTGCTTATGCGTATCGGCCCGCGCACGGCCATCGAATTGACGGTCTTTGATCATGGAAAGATGATGAACCTTCACGATGAAGTTGTC
This sequence comes from Chrysanthemum seticuspe, assembly GCA_019973895.1. NCBI lineage: Eukaryota > Viridiplantae > Streptophyta > Magnoliopsida > Asterales > Asteraceae > Chrysanthemum > Chrysanthemum seticuspe. The sequence continues at coordinate 267,613,190 of BPTQ01000001.1, forward strand.
ACCAAGGTTGACAGCAACAATAGCACTCCCAGGGGTTGGTGCTACGGCTCGGTTGGATCCCCACATGGGTTGATCGTCCGCCATGGGAAAAGGTAAATTGGTAAAAGGGTTGTAAATGACTTTTGCTTCTACGAGGTTATCAAATGGTGGGTTTGGTACTCTTGGTACACGATCGGCTAAGGCTATGAAAGGTGTTATTCTTCTTCTTCTAATCAAACGTTCGGGGTTGGTAAGAGGTGAAATTGGTTCTATTCCTGCTGCACGAGTGTTTATACAATGACCTAGAGAATCCAGGCAATATCTAAACACACGGACAAACAACGAAAATAGTTTTCTGGATAGAAAAGGGTAATAGGATCGGTTGTGAGAAGCGACCGATCGGTTAGATCAGTTTGGTAGGGTTAAAGGTGTAACCGGTTCGGTTGTGAGGCAACCGGATCGGTTGAAGTTTTTGAAAAAAAAAAATTGGAATTAATCGACTGATGAGGATTCAAAACTTGTTGAAACACAATCAAATCCCCGGCAGTGGCGCCAAAAACTTGATGTGCTACGTGTGTACAAGTTTTTAATTTATAAAAGACGAATTACCAATTTTACCAATAACACATACGAGCAAGTGCACTCGTCCGTTACAGCAAGATTATGAAGGTAAGTAGGGATCATTCGCAAGGATTTGAGTGAATCGGATTAACAAGTTTGAATCAACTAAGACAATCCAAAACATATAACAACGCAAATAAAGATTATGAAATTCAGATGATTAAAAACTACACTTGCTTAAACTAGTTTCTTATCCTTGATTAGTATGATTGTGTTAACCTCTTAACATGTTGGTTGTGATAATTAGTTGGTGTACTAATCTATTGTTCTTACAAGTTAAACCTTCGTCAAGATTTTAGTTTATAAAAATAAGCATTAACTTTAACCAATCAATTCAAGATCAATTCAAGTTTCATAAGTTTATTTTCATAAACTTAAACACAAAAACATCCACTTGTTTTATCAAATTGCTTAAGAAATGGTCAATACAAAAGGTAACCGATTATAGACAAAAGGCTACAATTGATTATTAACAACTAATCTTACAACATTTTAGATGTTTCCAATCAATCCAACTTGATAATCAACAAGCGGTTTTATTACAACCACACCTTAGTTCATTTGTTTAATCAAGAATAATAGGTAAAAACAATCATCCATAGACAAAATGATTATAACTAGTTGAATAACAATAAGTTCTTTCGACCTCTACAATTACTATCAACTAGTCAAACTTGATTAACAAATGTCACTATGAAACTTTAGCACAATTGGATCTTAGAATCAACTTGAAATTGAATTAAAACATGTTAACACAATCACTAACTAATCATATGATAATCAACATCATTTAAGCAAGTGTATAAAGAAACTAGCCACTCATAGCAAACATTAACATAAACTCAGAACTTTGAACATTAGAAAACATGATTAAGAGTCTTACAATGCTTGGAAAAGATTACAAATGGTGAAATAATGATTCCCAAAGTATTGGGGTAGACTCCTTGGGGTTTTGGCCTCCAAATGTGGAACTTCTGGAACTCCAAACTTTCCTGGACTTCTAAGGACGAATTTGAGAGCTTAAGAGCTTTGTTTGATGAGTAGAGAGAGTTGTATTGAAGTGTGTGTCTCATATGCTCGCAAGAGGTCTCTATTTATACTAGTTCCAAGGCCTAGGGTATTAATTGCTGAACTTGTCCTCCAAGGAGTTAGGAAGGGACTAGAATACACCAAGGGAAGGACCTAGAATCGTTTGGATGCAAAGGGGAAACTTAGTGATGAAGATTTGGCAGAAATAGGCTCTCCAATCGGATCGGCCACATGACCAACCGATCTGGTTGGTCTTCTACAAAGGCTCCAACCGTTTCGGTTGCGGGCGGCGACCGAACGGTTGGATGGGCGTCTTGGGCACTTTTTGATCTTCATCCAACCGATCCGGTTGCTATTGCAACCGATCCGGTTGGTCTTCCTGAGTTACGAAAAATTGATCTTTACTTCGTTTTGACTTGTAGAACTTGGTTCTTCAATCACCTTGGTCTTCTATGGTACTTGAACTACTGATTTGTGCTTGACATGCTAAACTGAAACGGGAATCTTCCAATTGTTGAACATTCCTTCACTTTTCCTTCCGTTTCCCTGCACTTGGTTATAAACACTAGACAAACATCTTTTGATGCGATTAAGCACTGAAATCGTACAAATATAACCAAATAACATATACAAAAGCACACATAACGCTACTAAAAACATGTACAATCTGAGCGTTATCAGACACTTTCAACCCTTTGGTAAAACTAAATTTATAAAAACAGCCCCTTTAGTTAGCTTTATACGCATTAAAACCTTTACTTTTCAAACTTGACACTTTTAACCCAAAAGTTTATTAATACAAGTTTGAGTAAATTACATATTCAACCCTTGTGGTTTCCATGCGCACATGCACACGTATAACACACCTTTAACTTTCGGATATGAACACTTTTAGTCCTTAGACTTCTCATGCAAGCTTATCCACGTACAAACTACCCCTTTATCTTTATAAAATGTTTAAATTTTAACCCAAGGATAACAAGTTTTGCATTTTAGGTCCCAAATGCATTCTTTGAAAACGAAAACTTTACAAAATGTTTATAAGTTCCTCTCTAACTTATTTCTAGTGCTAATTGACTTATTTTTAACTCATTGGGCCGGACTAAACCTTAATTGGACTTTATTTGGGCTTACTGTTTGGGCTTCAGGCCCGTTTGGTTTCGTGTATGAGTTTTAAAGTGTACGAGGGTTGTTTATTGAGTTGTGATGTGTTTACAACGTGCTAGACTAGTTTTAGCTTGTAAATTTTTGTGTTGTGTTTGTCTATAACAAGTGCATTATATAATCTATTGTGAAAGGGGTGCAGGTAACATTTATATCATGTGACAAATCAAGTGTATGCGTGTAATTAGACGAGTTGAAAATGAAAAGAGTATAAAGTTACTTACAACACTCGTTACGAGTGGAGATGAACAATATGGTGGTGATTCGAGCTCTAACCCCGTGTTCTCCTTATAACGATTTCCAAATTATTATTTCACCCAAGTTTCTCCTCCTAGATGCTCACGGTGGAAGACTTTGGTGTGTGATGAATGTGAGTTTGCTTTGTGTTGGTGTTGTGTGAGTAGTATGGGTATAGTGAGTGTGTCGTGTGTTTATAAGAGAAAGACAAGTATGGCTCATCTTATATTTTAATCCTAGATTACCTATTCTTATTAGACATGTGACCCTTTGAATTTGGTCTTAGTTTGGTTTGAGGCGTGGGAGGATGGCAGACGGTTTGGTGGCCTGCCAAAGGCTTAGTCCCATCAATTGTTTGCATAATGGACATATTACACGATGTATCATAAGGTCAAATGGTGGTCAAAGGGGTCTTGGTGGGTTTAGGGTGATTAAATATTAGTTAGGTTGGCTAAAGTATGGTGGTTTGTCCCTTGACTACACACATGCACGATACACTAAGGATTCAAGGTTAAGTTATTTGGTTTGGTTCTCTTCTTTTCCTTACTCGTCCGATACTAAAATCAAAAGGGAAACACAAATACATTTTCACTTATGAACAAATGGGTGTGATATTGGGTTAGTGTTGGGCCGGAAATTTGGCGAGGCCCAAAAGGGTAAGTTGGGTTGGAAATGTGACTAGGACCGATGAAGAAATAAAGGGAGTTGGGCTTCTTCTGTTGGTTCGTGTACTAAGGCAAAGCCCAAAGGGGATAATGGTGTGGGCTTGATCCGGATATGAGGCCCATTTACGTGTCGGGTTGAGTGGTGAAGTGGTAAAAAAAAGTTCAATGAATTTCGAGGCCCATAAATTGTAACGCCCCGACCCCACAAGGGTAAAGGAATCACAGGTAATGGTGTCATATCAAAGCAAACATATAAACCAAAAGAAATCTTTAACATAAATATGGAAATAATCCAAGTCAAAAGACTTCAATACATAGGTCCCAGCGGAAAATAAACTCCAAAAGAAATGTCTAAAGCATAAAGTCTAAATGGCATCATAAGATCAAAGCTAAATCTCTAAGGTAAGTCCACTCAGCACTCATCCCAAAGCAATACCCAGCTCCAATGCTTAGATACCTGCCGCGGAAGAAAAGAAAAGTGCGGCTGAGCTTCAAAAGCCCAGTGAACAGATATACAAGCAAAAAGAATACGAAACGAAAATCGAATACGAAACAAAGTAAAAGAAAGATAGTGAAATCATAGTCTTTTCAAAAAAATAATTTAGGATATCAGAATAAATTTTATAGCTAACTACCTTGAGGCCCAGACACATATGCCATATCATAAACATATCATAATCACTTAAGGCAACATTTTGTAGGGGAGACCTACCAGAGTTATGAAGGACGTGCATGCACGCAGCATCAATCATCAGATAACATATAACAGATAACAGATAATATATGGCATATAACAGATCTAGGATGCATCCATACGCCCCACAGACAGATATTCATAATATAATTCAAATTGAGCTCATACAGATAACAGATAAGGGACGTGGCAGAACATCACTCTACTGCCCTAGAGTCATGTCAGAAGTGCATTTGCTGACACGGACATGGAACCCCCATGACTAGTTAATAATTGGCTCGGGTGTCAAACTATCAGAGATCAAATAAGAATGTCATAACTGACATAGATCATATTTTATCAAACGTTTAATCATGCTTTCAAAATCAAAGTCTTCATATCATATAGTTCAAAATCAAATGGTTTATGATTCAAAAGTCAAAGTTCAGATAAGCAACAGCTCAAATAGACACATTAGGGTTCATAGCAAAGGCTTAGAAAATCCTAATATGAAAACGAAAAGAAAACTTATACGAAACCTTTACTGAAAAGGTCAGAATATCCGTACCTTATTCGAAAGCAAAAGATCAAAAGTCGAAACAGGGAAGCAAAGAATTACTCCTTCTTCACAGAACCTATATACATTAATGTCGTATATATTATTAATGATCCCGAAATCGTCACAATGATCCTTTAATATTTTAGGGTTTCTATATTTAAATGAGACTTAAATGTTTTAATATTAATATCGTAAATTAGGGTTTATATGTCTTTTATTAAAGTTTAGGGTTTTCATTCTTTAATGTCTCATTAATGTATATGTACTTACATGTTACGTCTTTTAATGACTAGTTACTTAACCTAACACGTCACATAATACTCTTTCCTTTTATGTTTCACCATACGCGTTTATAATTTTATGTGACATATAAGTTACTCATTACTCGTATTAATTACGCATTTACTCTATTAGGGTTTAACATAACTTATTAAATTAGCATATCAAAACTAGGGTTTACGTTAGTATAACCTTTACTTAATTAATGTATCTTCAAATCTTATATGTAACTCGATTCAAATTAGGGTTTCGGATATTAGGTTATACACTAGTCTTAGCTCATCTTCTTACTTTACTTATTCAAGTTATTAAGTTATACACCTTATTCGAAAACTAAACATGGTTCGGTCCTAATTAATATGTTTCGGCCATTATTAAAACGACACAAACATAACTCGATTCATTATTACATCTTACGTTACATGTTTCTTATTAATTACAAGTTAAATCAATTAGGGTTTCTCCTTGTTTCGGTTCACAACTCTCGGCCACAAAAGAAAACAAGAAAACGCGACGAAACAAAATATAACTTGACATATACATGCAAGGTACGTTAAAGGAAGACAAATAAACGATATACCTTCAATCGTTGAAGCAAAAATCAACACCAAGGGTGTTTGTCTAAGCTCGGCCGAATAGGGAGAAAAAGAAAAAGAGAGAGCAAAATAACTAGGGTTCCAAACTTATGATTATGTATGGTATATATAGTTGTAGTATTTGAGTTAAACTAGGAAAGTAATTGGGTTTGGGTTTTGGGTCCAACCGAACACCATCACCATGCCACCATTGGGCTTCGGCCCTTGGCTCACGAACACAAACCAACGCGACCCAAATCGTTTACGAAACTTTAACTCTTCGTCGTACCAAAATCAATTACGTAATATATTTTAGTTAGGGTTTTTAAGTATTCGTAAGTAAATCTTTTAATTCCTTTAAGTGTTATAAATATATTTTATGTATTTTATAATTTTTTTAGTTCCAAGGGTATTTTAGTCTTTATTCGGATTTTAAATTTTCAGGTTTTACAATTCTTCCCCTCTAAAGGAAAATTTTCGTCCTCGAAAATTGAATGAAACGAAATGAAAAAGGAAACGAAAACGAAATGAGAACATACCAAACTATTCAAAGAAATGAGGATAACTAGCACGCATCGACTCCTCGGTTTCCCAAGTAGCCTCACGTTCAGGATGATTTTTCCACAGAATCTTAACGAATGGAATAACTTTATTCCTCATAACTCTTTCTTGTCTTTCCAGAATAGCTTCTGGTTCTTCAGATAAAGACATATCGGATTGAATTTGATCAAACGAATAAGAAGCAACATGTAACGGATGATAGTTGTATCCCCTAAGGAGTGATACATGAAAAACGTCATGAACATGCGATAACTGAGGCGGAAGTGCTAAACGATACGAAACTTCTCATATTCGTTCCAAAATCTCAAACGCTCCAATAAATCGAGGACTAAGCTTGCCCTTGATTCCAAAACGTTTCACACCTCTAAACGGCAAAACTTTCAAAAACACACGATCACCAACCCGAAATTCTAAATCACGACGATGCTTATCAGCATAACTTTTCTGACGAGACCTAGCTTCCTTCAATTTCTCTCTAGCCACAGCTACTTTCTCATTAGTGATCTCGATCATTTCTGGACCTTCAATCAAACGCTCACCTACTTCATCCCAACAAATAGGTGCTCTACATTTCCTTCCATAAAGAAGTTCAAACGGCGCCGCCTTAATGCTAGCATGCCAACTATTGTTATAAGCAAACTCTACTAAACATAAATATTCATCCCAACTGCCAGTCCATTCTAAAGCACAAGCCCTTAGCATATCCTCTAAGGTCTGTATAGTCCTCTCTGACTGATCATCTGTTTGAGGATGAAATGCCGTACTAAAGTTAAGTCGAGTACCCCAAGCTTTCTGCAAACCCTTCCAGAAACGAGAAGTAAAACGCGGATCTCTATCGGACACAATAGATGTCGGAGTACCATGAAGTCTAACGATCTCTTGCTGAAAAATCTCCGCCAATTTACCAATACCATAATCCTTCCTGATTGGCAAGAAATGAGCAGATTTGGTTAGTCGATCAACAACCACCCAAATCGCATCATGCTTCTTCCTAGTAAGAGGTAATCCAGTCACAAAATCCATAGATATCTTATCCCATTTCCATGTTGGAATCTCCAATGGCTGTAACAATCCACTAGCTCTTTGATGTTCAATCTTAACCTGCTGACAAATCATACACTTCGACACAAACGTCGCCACATCTTGCTTCATGCCGTTCCACCAAAAGTACTGCTTCAAATCCCTATACATCTTGGTAGAACCAGGATGAATAGTGAAAGGAGAACTATGAGCTTCAGTCATAACTTTCTCACGAAGTACCTGATCATTGGGAACACAAAGCCTATCTCCATACCATACAATACCGTCATTATCAACCTTAAACTCCGTTTGCTTACCTTCTTCAACATTTTGCGCTACGGCCCACAGCTCGCCGTCATCTTTCTGAGCTTCTTTAATTTGCAGTATAAGGTTCGACTCCACCTTCATACTAGCCCAGTATCCATCAAAACCTCGTACACACAACTCAACATCCAAACTCTCTAAGTCACGCAAAATCCTAGGCTCAATCTTGATACTCGCAAGAATGCCTGATTTCCGGCTAAGTGCGTCAGCAACTACATTAGCCTTACCTGGATGGTACTGAATGTTGGTGTCATAATCCTTAAGAAGTTCTAACCATCTTCTTTGTCTCATATTAAGTTCCTTCTGAGTGAAAATATACTTGAGACTCTTATGATCAGTGAATATATCACACGCCTCTCCATACAAATAATGTCTCCAAATCTTCAACGCAAACACCACCGCAGCTAACTCAAGATCATGAGTTGGGTAATTCTCCTCATAAGGTTTTAGCTGCCTCGAAGCATAAGCTATTACCTTCCCATGTTGCATCAAAACACAGCCTAATCCCTTCTTAGATGCATCGCTGTAGATTTGAAATCCTCCAGAACCAGTTGGAAGAGTCAAAATAGGAGCCGACACCAATCTCCGTTTCAATTCTTCAAAACTCTTCTCTCGTTCATCCGTCCATACAAACTTTTCACCTTTCCTCATCAGTTGGGTTAAGGGTAGAGCTAAGCGAGAGAAACCTTCAACAAAACGTCTATAGTAACCAGCAAGTCCAAGAAAACTCCTAACCTCAGTTACTGTCGTAGGTCTTGGCCATTTAGTGATAGCCTCAACCTTAGACGGATCCATGGTAATACCATCAGCTGATACGATATGACCAAGGAAAACAACTTGTCTCAACCAAAATTCGCACTTCGAAAATTTGGCGTACAACTTCTTCTTCCTCAAAATCTCCAAAACTATACGGAGATGTTCTTCATGCTCTTCTTCAGACTTAGAGTAAACCAATATGTCATCGATGAAAACAATAACGAACTTGTCGAGAAACTCATGGAAAACACGATTCATCAGGTCCATAAACACAGCAGGCGCATTGGTCAAACCAAAAGGCATAACGAGAAATTCGTAATGACCATATCTGGTACGAAACGCGGTCTTAGGAACATCTTGCTCCTTCACACGTAACTGATGGTAGCCAGACCTCAGGTCAATCTTCGAAAAGAACTTAGCTCCTTGCAGTTGATCAAACAAATCATCTATACGCGGCAAAGGATAACGGTTACGAATAGTAATACGATTGAGTTCACGATAGTCGATACATAGGCGCATGCTTCCGTCCTTCTTCTTCACAAACAAGACAGGTGCACCCCATGGAGAAACACTAGGGCGAATAAATCCACTTTCTATCATCTCTTGCAGCTGTTCCTTCAACTCCTTCAATTCTACAGGTGCCATACGATACGGAGCCTTCGAAATCGGTTCAGCACCAGGAATTAACTCAATGCTAAACTCAACTTCTCGAGCTGGGGGAAGTCCAGGTAGTTCATCAGGAAATACGTCAGCAAATTCGCAAACAACCGAAAGACTTTCAATGTTAGGACTCTCCAAAGATGTGTCCTTAACAGATGCTAGAAAACCTTGGCACCCATGAGCAATCATGATCCGTGCCTTCATGGCGGAAATGAGCTTAACAGATTTAAGGGGTTGAGAACCATGATAAACGAATTCAGGATGTTTTACGTCTCCAAAGATCACCGTTCTAGCATGGCAGTCGATTGAAGCTCTATGGTAAGCCAACCAATCCATGCCTAGAATGATATCAAAGTCGACCATATTGAGAGGATACAGATTTGCAAAGCGAATACGATCATCAAAACGAAGAGGACACTTAACGTATTTACGATCAATGATCACATGATTTTTCATAGGCGTCGAAATCGATAAGTGATTTGTTAACGATTTGGGCTTCATATTAAGTTTCTTAGCAGATGTGATATATATAATGGAGTGTGTGGCGCCAGTATCAAATAAAACAAAGACAGCAAAATCATCAATGAAAAGAGTGCCCGTAATGGTACCTGAAGTTCGCTCCGCCTGATTACGAGTAGTAGCATAAACACGTCCAGTAGTAGTCGGCGGCTTGATGTAGTTTCCACGAACTGCCGGATTCTTCTTAGGGCAATCCTTAATCTTGTGAGTAGTGGAACCACAACCAAAACATCCACCAGTGGCCTTGAAACACTGCCCTGGATGAGCCTTTCCACAAGTAGTACAAATAGGTGGAGGTGGCAAAACCTCAGCTGTCCTCTGCTGACTAGAAGATCCTGAAGCACGACCCTGATTTGTTCCTCTAGCTGGCTGATCCCTGTTGTAACGCTGGTTATTGTTACCTTGGTTCTGACGATCACTTCCATTCCTACCAGCATTTCTATTATCTTGACCCCTCGTCTCAGAACGTCCAGTGTCAACATTCCTTCCCGACTGACCCCGCTGATCATAACTCCTATCCATTTGACCTCTCGAATCATAACTCCTACCAGAGTTTCCCTTATAGTCATTGCCTTGAGTCCTACCTTGAATCCGATCACCATCGCGATTACGTTTGTTAGAACCCGAAACCTCATGAAAGATCTCAATGTTACGAGCTGCATCATTGCAGGCCGACACATTCTCATACTCAATATTAAGCAATCGGTCCAACACCCACTTCTTCAGTCCCCACTTGAAGTGCTTAGCTTGACGCCTACCATCTCCAGCAATCACTCCAACAAAACTCACCAACCTCATAAACCTACTCATGTACTCATTAGAGGTCTCATGATCAAACTGGTAAATCGCCTGATAATCCCTCTCATACCTTTGCTGCTCAGCATCAGGGAAGTAACGGTTATAGAAGATAGTCCGAAACTCAGTCCAAGTACAAGTCACAGCAAAAGCGTCTCCTCCTCTTGCTTGTTTGAGCGCCTTCCACCAACTCAAAGCATCACCTTCCAATTTGAATGAAGCCAAACGAGTCTTAAACTCGTCTCCACAACCCAGTACTTCAAACAGCTTCTCAATATGAGTGATCCAGTCCTCGGCCTCAGTAGGAGTAGCAGCAGTGCTAAACGAAAGAGGCTTCAGCTTACCGAAACGCTCGAGCCAAGTATGAATACCGACGGGTTGATTTCCTCCACCACTACCCGAAGCACCATTCTGATTACGAATGTTGTTGATCACCTGCTCCATCATCTCAGGTGTAGTCAAACCAGGGAAAAGAGAGTTGAGAGCATTCGCAATCGTAGCATCCATGTTAACAGCATCATCGTCTCCATCCGCGCCACCATTAGTACGAGTTCGAACCATCTAAACGATTAGCAAAATGAGCAAAGGTAAGATACGAAATGGAAGTACGAAGGAATCCTAAGTTCTACCCAAATCCTCACAGGTCAATTCCTAAACTCTAAGGTCTCGAAACCTAGGCTCCATATGTCACAGGTCCTGACTACAAGTCTTAAACCTGGGCTCTGATGCCATAAATTGTAACGCCCCGACCCCACAAGGGTAAAGGAATCACAGGTAATGGTGTCATATCAAAGCAAACATATAAACCAAAAGAAATCTTTAACATAAATATGGAAATAATCCAAGTCAAAAGACTTCAATACATAGGTCCCAGCGGAAAATAAACTCCAAAAGAAATGTCTAAAGCATAAAGTCTAAATGGCATCATAAGATCAAAGCTAAATCTCTAAGGTAAGTCCACTCAGCACTCATCCCAAAGCAATACCCAGCTCCAATGCTTAGATACCTGCCGCGGAAGAAAAGAAAAGTGCGGCTGAGCTTCAAAAGCCCAGTGAACAGATATACAAGCAAAAAGAATACGAAACGAAAATCGAATACGAAACAAAGTAAAAGAAAGATAGTGAAATCATAGTCTTTTCAAAAAAATAATTTAGGATATCAGAATAAATTTTATAGCTAACTACCTCGAAGCCCAGACACATATGCCATATCAGAAACATATCATAATCACTTAAGGCAACATTTTGTAGGGGAGACCTACCAGAGTTATGAAGGACGTGCATGCACGCAGCATCAATCATCAGATAACATATAACAGATAACAGATAATATATGGCATATAACAGATCTAGGATGCATCCATACGCCCCACAGACAGATATTCATAATATAATTCAAATTGAGCTCATACAGATAACAGATAAGGGACGTGGCAGAACATCACTCTACTGCCCTAGAGTCATGTCAGAAGTGCATTTGCTGACACGGACATGGAACCCCCATGACTAGTTAATAATTGGCTCGGGTGTCAAACTATCAGAGATCAAATAAGAATGTCATAACTGACATAGATCATATTTTATCAAACGTTTAATCATGCTTTCAAAATCAAAGTCTTCATATCATATAGTTCAAAATCAAATGGTTTATGATTCAAAAGTCAAAGTTCAGATAAGCAACAGCTCAAATAGACACATTAGGGTTCATAGCAAAGGCTTAGGAAATCCTAATATGAAAACGAAAAGAAAACTTATACGAAACCTTTACTGAAAAGGTCAGAATATCCGTACCTTATTCGAAAGCAAAAGATCAAAAGTCGAAACAGGGAAGCAAAGAATTACTCCTTCTTCACAGAACCTATATACATTAATGTCGTATATATTATTAATGATCCCGAAATCGTCACAATGATCCTTTAATATTTTAGGGTTTCTATATTTAAATGAGACTTAAATGTTTTAATATTAATATCGTAAATTAGGGTTTATATGTCTTTTATTAAAGTTTAGGGTTTTCATTCTTTAATGTCTCATTAATGTATATGTACTTACATGTTACGTCTTTTAATGACTAGTTACTTAACCTAACACGTCACATAATACTCTTTCCTTTTATGTTTCACCATACGCGTTTATGATTTTATGTGACATATAAGTTACTCATTACTCGTATTAATTACGCATTTACTCTATTAGGGTTTAACATAACTTATTAAATTAGCATATCAAAACTAGGGTTTACGTTAGTATAACCTTTACTTAATTAATGTATCTTCAAATCTTATATGTAACTCGATTCAAATTAGGGTTTCGGATATTAGGTTATACACTAGTCTTAGCTCATCTTCTTACTTTACTTATTCAAGTTATTAAGTTATACACCTTATTCGAAAACTAAACATGGTTCGGTCCTAATTAATATGTTTCGGCCATTATTAAAACGACACAAACATAACTCGATTCATTATTACATCTTACGTTACATGTTTCTTATTAATTACAAGTTAAATCAATTAGGGTTTCTCCTTGTTTCGGTTCACAACTCTCGGCCACAAAAGAAAACAAGAAAACGTGACGAAACAAAATATAACTTGACATATACATGCAAGGTACGTTAAAGGAAGACAAATAAACGATATACCTTCAATCGTTGAAGCAAAAATCAACACCAAGGGTGTTTGTCTAAGCTCGGCCGAATAGGGAGAAAAAGAAAAAGAGAGAGCAAAATAACTAGGGTTCCAAACTTATGATTATGTATGGTATATATAGTTGTAGTATTTGAGTTAAACTAGGAAAGTAATTGGGTTTGGGTTTTGGGTCCAACCGAACACCATCACCATGCCACCATTGGGCTTCGGCCCTTGGCTCACGAACACAAACCAACGCGACCCAAATCGTTTACGAAACTTTAACTCTTCGTCGTACCAAAATCAATTACGTAATATATTTTAGTTAGGGTTTTTAAGTATTCGTAAGTAAATCTTTTAATTCCTTTAAGTGTTATAAATATATTTTATGTATTTTATAATTTTTTTAGTTCCAAGGGTATTTTAGTCTTAATTCGGATTTTAAATTTTCAGGTTTTACACATTACATCCTCGCGCCCCCAGGTGGACTCTGCACCTAGTTTCTTGTGATTCCATCAAACTTTAATGATAAGAATGCGGCTTTGCTTAAGCCTCTTGACTTCTCTGTCCATGATCTCGATGGGTTCTTCGACAAAGCTAAGTTTGTCATTGAGCCGGATGTCCTTGAGTGGTACGACTAGAGTTTCGTCCGATAGACACTTCTTAAGATTCGAGACATGGAACGTGTCATGTACTCGGCTAAGTTCTTCGGGAAGATCGAGTTTATATGCCACTGGACCAATTCTTTGATGAATTTTGAACGGTCTGACGTATCGAGGTTTGAGCTTTCCTCTTTTTCCAAATCTGACCATCCCTTTCCAGGGTGATACTTTGAGCATTACACGGTTCCAACTTGGAATTCCATTGGTTTTCTTCGAACATATGCGTAGCTCTTTTGTCTATCTCGAGCTGCTTGCAGTCGTTGCCTAATTTGCATTATCTTTTCTGTTGTCTCTTGGACAATTTCGGGGCCTGTGAGTTGTACTTCTCCAACTTCTGCCCAGCAAACTGGCGATCGGCATTTCCTTCCATAGAGTGCTTCAAAAGGAGCAGCTTTAATGCTGGCGTGATAATTGTTATTGTAAGAGAATTCAGCCAGAGGTAAGTGCTTATCCCATCCTTTTCCGAAATCAATCACACATGCTCTTAACATGTCTTTCAGAGTTTGGATCGTTCTTTCACTTTGTTCATCTGTTTGAGGATGGTACGCGGTACTCATATCCAAGTTGGTACCCATGGCTCTTTGAAGTGTTTGCCAAAATCTCGAGGTGAATCGGCTATCACGATCAGATATGACAGAGATTGGTACACCGTGATGAGAAACAATATCCTTGATGTACAGTCTAGCGAGTGTAATCATCTCGTCGTTCTCCTTGATTGGCAAGAAATGAGCGGACTTCGTAAGACGGTCTACAATGACCCAAATGGTGTCAAAACCATTAGAAGTTCTCGGCAACTTCGTGATGAAATCCATTGTGATTCTTTCCCATTTCCATACGGGAAGTTCTGGTTGGGTTAACAATCCTGATGACTTTTGATGTTCAGCTTTTACTTTCAAACAGGTCAAACACTTACTGGCGTATTCGGCGATATCAGCCTTCATGTTAGGCCACCAGTACAAAAGCTTTAGATCTTGATACATCTTTTTGGGACCAGGATGTATGGAATACTTCGATTTATGCGATTCATGCATGATGAGTTCTCGGATTCCTCCGTAAAGTGGAATCCAACTTCGATTCTTGAAACATAACGTTCCGTCCGATCTCTTCACAAATCCATTCTCATTCTCCGGCATGCCATAAGTCTTCTCATTCGGCCTATTTTCTTCTTTAAGTGCTTCGATCTGAGCTTCAAGAATTTTTGATGGTAAGGGTGAATTGATTACCATTCCTAAAGATCTCACTCTAAGTGGCTTAGGGCGATCTTTTCTGCTCAAGGAGTCGGCAACAACGTTCGCCTTTCCAGGATGGTAACGAATCTCGCAGTCATAATCACTAAGCAATTCTAACCATCGGCGTTGACGCATATTCAGTTCTTTTTTATCTAAGATGTGTTGAAGACTTTTGTGATCAGTGTACACTATACATTTGGTTCCGTACAGATAATGTCTCCATAATTTAAGTGCAAATACCACAGCGCCAAGTTCTAGATCGTGTGTAGTATAATTCTTCTCATGAGTTTTGAGTTGTCATGATGCGTAAGCAATCACTTTGTTCCTTTGCATGAGAACAATGCCTAAACCCATGTGTGAAGCATCGCAATATACTACAAAATCTTCGGCTCCTTCCAGTAGTGCCAAGATGGGTGCTTCGCAAAGCTTGTTCTTTAGGAGTTGAAAAGCTGATTCTTGATCGTCTCCCCATTCGAATTTCTTCGTTTTCTGGGTTAACTCGGTCAATGGTTTGGCTATCTTCGAGAAACCTTCGATGAATCTCCGATAATAACCAGCAAGTCCTAAGAATTGACGAATCTCAGTGGGGTTGGTGGGTACTGGCCAATTCTTTACTGATTCGATCTTTGCGGGATCTACATGGATTCCTTCACTGTCGATCACGTGACCAAGAAATTGGACTGTCTTGATCCAAAAATCACATTTGGAAAACTTTGCGTACAATTCTTCATCCATGAGTAACTTCAGGACAATTCTCAGATGTTCCGCATGTTCTTCTTTATAACGAGAGTAGATAAGAATATCGTCGATGAACACAATGACGAATTTATCCAGATATGGTTTGTAGACTCTATTCATGAGGTCCATAAATACAACAGGTGCATTAGTTAAACCAAATGGCATTACTTGGAATTCATAATGGCCATATCGAGTTCTAAATGCGGTCTTGGGTATATCTTCTTCTTTTACCCGTAACTGATGATATCCATATCTTAAATCAATCTTCGAGCACACACTCGAGCCCTGTAACTGATCAAACAGATCATCGATTCTTTGTAAGGGATAGAGGTTCTTGATGGTGAGCTTGTTCAATTCTCTATAATCGATACACATCCGAAATGATCCATCTTTCTTCTTAACGAATAGAACCGGCGCTCCCCAAGGTGAGGAATTTGGTCTAATGAATCCCTTTTCAGATAGCTCTTCTAGTTGTTTGGACAATTCTTGCATTTCCGAGGGCGCTAAACGGTATGGTGCTCGTGCTACGGGAGTAGCCCCAGGAATAAGATCGATTTGAAATTCGACTTGTCGAGTAGGTGGGAGTCCAGGAAAATCTTCTGGAAACACCTCAGAAATTCTTTGACTACAGGTACATCCTCTAGTCGTTTCTTTTCCGTTACTTGAGCTAAGAAGGCATAACACCCTTTTCCCATGTACTTTATCGATTTTACACAGGATATGATACTTAAGTACTTTTTACTTTGATCTCCTTGGATGACTAAAGTTTCACCGTTGATTGGAATATGAACGATTTTCTCGTCGCAAACAATCCTAGCACAGTGTTTGGACAACCAATCCATGCCAATTACGACATCGAAACTTCCAAGTTTGATTGGCAAAAGATCTATGAGGAATGAGTGGTCTTGTAAAAGAATAGGGCAATTACGGATTACGGTGCCGGTTCCCATTATCTTTCCATCGGCAAGCTCTATCTCATAAGTTGTATCTAAGGTGATTGGGGATATTTCAAGTAATGGTGCAAAAGTATTAGATACAAAACTCTTATTAGCTCCAGAGTCAAACAAGATTTTTGCAGAATGATTGTTAAGAGAATACGTACCCGTCACAACATCAGGGTTCAACGGCGCATCTCCATCTCCTAGCACGTACACTCTTGCACGCGCATTTTTGGTTTGAGCGGCATTCAACTTTGGGCATTGGCTCTTGAAATGACCTTTTTCTCCACATCCATAACAATTCATGTTTGCTACAGTGTTTCCCCATCCAGGGTTTCGGTAATGCTTTCCTTGATGACCTACCTTGTTGCACTTGTCACACTTCACAGTACAAGGTCCAGAATGGTGCATCAAACATCTGTTACACTGGGGATGTGGTCCTACATACCCTTTTCCAGCAGTGGGTGCAGCATAAGCCCTTGCGGCTTCTTGCCTTCGGTTTTGCCGATTGTGATGATGGTTTCTGTTGCGGTGATATTGGTTGTTGTTCCGATTGTTGTTGTTGGATTGATGGTGGTTGGAATTTGAGCTTTTCCGATCATCAAGCTTTCTTTTGTTGTCACTTGAGCCTTGTGCATTTGCAAGCTTCAATATCGGTTCCATAAGGTGGTGGAATACAATGACAACTTCTTCAACAGTCTTTGGATTCGAAGCGATGACATCTCCTTCGATGCTTCGTGGTAAACCTCCGATCAAAGCTTCCAAAAGCTTTTAATTTGTGGGAAACAAATGAGGACACAGAGCTCTCAGCTCATGGAATCTCTTGAAGTAAGTCTTGAGATCATTACCTTTAGCAGCCAAGTGGTAATACTCATCTTCGAGTTTCTTGATCTCAGTTCTCGGGCAATACTGTTTCATCAACAGTTGTTTCAGATCTGACCATGAAATCTTACAAGCTTCTTCCATTCCAATTGGTTGAGCATGGCCTTTCCACCAAGAGAACGCATCTTCTAACAAAGTTCCAGTCGCAAACTTGACTTTGCAATCATCTGTGCAGTCACTTAGCAGAAATACAATCTCAGCTATCTCAAACCAATGAAGTAAACCAATAGCACCTTTAGTACCCTTGAAGAATGTCGGCTTACAGTTCATGAACTCTTTGTAACTACACTTACGGGTTACAGTGGACTCACTTTGATTTGTTGGAGTGTAAGTTGCATTTGAGTTTGCCATTTCAACAAGACGTGCAGCTTCTGTGGCACGATTCTCTTCAGCAAGACGAGCAGTTTTAGCCTCACGTGCTGCTTTGGCAACACGCTCAGCTTCTGCCTCTCGAGCGATTTTCGCTTCTCGGGAAATCTCAGCTTCTCTTGCAACTTCAGCTTCTCTTGCAATCTCAGCTTCTCTTGCAGAAGCTTCGGCTTCACGCGCCTCTTGGACAATTCGTTAAGCTTCGGCAATGCATTCAGCTTCGGCTCTTGCAGTGTCAGCGGCATGCTGTGCTATAGCAGCGCTAACGCTTTCAGCGACCATTTTTCGAATAGCTGCGGGAGTGATGGTGGATGAGGTAGCTTTCTTCTTGACCATTTTTCTAAAATTTCCAAGAAATAAACACCAAGATTAAGAAATCATCGATCGATAATAAAAGTGATTACACATTATAAATATCATAATAGTAAAGATCACCACTTTAAATCAATGATATGATATCGTTATGAATGACAATAAGTGAATCATGATTTTTCTCAACAAATCATAACATATATATAAGGACATAAGGATCGGTTCGGCATACATTACCGATGAATAATATCACAACACAAGAATATAAGAAATACAACCATAGGATACATAGAATACATCATTACATAGTATTGTTCACAACCATAGGTTACAACATCATAATTGTTGTTCCAAAGTTACAAACCAAAAGGATACAAGCCTTAATTCCTCATATGGCGGCTTTATGATACATACTAAGATAAGGATGGCTAGGATCTACGCATCTCCCGATGCATCATGACGACGACGAATCTCCTCAACCATGGCTGTCAAATCTCGGATCTGTTGCTCACGTGCTCGATCTCTCGTCTCGAGGTCATCAATCCTCTCCTCTAGGATAGCAGTGTGAGCATGAGCGGATGCAAGCTCGTGATGCAAGACTCTCTCTCGTCCTAAAGCAGTGTCTCTCAACGTACTAGCATCTCGAACTGTAGTCTCCAACCTCTGAGTCAATCGGTTCACGACCTCTCTTGCTTCCACGATTTGAGTACTCATCATATCGAACATAATCTCAATGGAGTAGCGACCTATCACGAGGTTTTCGACCTCGTCCTTCAAGCTCTCTATCCTAACCAGTAGAATCTCATCAGAATGCGCCAGGGGCTCACTCAACTGGTCTTCGTGCCTGACGAGTATCGTAGCCAACAGAGGAATGGTGTGGTGTATAGGCTCACCGGTAACATGCAGAACTGGAGCTGGTGCAGTGGTTGAGCTCTCTCCAAGCTCGAATGAACTAGGTGCTCCCTCCTCTTCTCTCCAACGACGAATTAGCGGTATCAAGAATGACCATCGCCTAGCACCGGCCTTCTTCTTTGGTCCAGTCTCAACGTCCACTTGAGTAGGCATGTCAGGATCAGATAGTGATGGTGGATAACACTTGATGCAAAGCGGTAAAAGTGGCTCACTAAAAGTGTCCAACAGAGGTGATGTTGTAGGCGGGGATGAAACAGGAACAGTAGTGGTCTGATGGTAGAACACAGTAGGTGGCAGTGGTGGTGAAGTAGCAGTAGGTGAAACTGGTGATGACTAAGTAGGTGGTGACTGAGCTGATGGTGACTGAGCTGGTGGTATCACACGAGTCATAGTGATGGATCGCACACGCTTCCTAGCAGTGTGTTTGAAGGTCTTACCTTTAGGATGCAGTCTATAAGGCACTCCAAATGGCTCAGGCTCATAAGGCTTAAGAACACGGATCCTACATCGACGACGACAGATCGCTAGGGAAGATGATCTAGAAGAGTCTGATGAAGCAGAGTCGGTGCTCTCGGATGACTTGGATGATCCATCATCCAAAGCGATATCTGAAGCAGGTAACCATTGCTGCGACTCATAGTACTGATCTAGGGTCATAGAAGCAAAAACATTGTGGTCTTGAGAATGAGCAATCATAGCTGGAGCAGTAGGAGTTCGGGCAACTTCACCTTCCTCAAAAGGTTCAGTTTCGTCCGAAACAGTAGCTGGTATGACTGGACTGGGATGAGCTCGCATATTGACAGTCGTAGAGGACATAGTGTCTTCCATCTCAGTGTCTGAGGACAGAAAAACCGGGTGGGATGCAGACATGGTACTGTAACAATCCATAAATTAATGTAAGTAAAATGCCAAATAATATAATTAACAAGATTTTAGTTAGCTATGCATATTTGCCAAGCAAATCTATATGCCTAAAAATAAATGCAATTTACTTATGATCTAGTGATGCATCAATCCTAATGCATAGAGTGGTCACGGAAGGGCGTAAGGCAGTGATTTAAAATAGTCCCATTTTAAAAGTGCGGTTATAGTCCAAAATGTTTTTGAAAAACTCTTTGGTTCTCTATAACCTTGGCTCTGATGCCAATCTGTAACACCCCCGAAAATCTTAATGACAACGGAAGACTAATTCGGGTGTTACTTGAATGGAGATCATAGTCAATAATTATAGAAAACGACTCGAAAGAGACGTTTTATTAAAATAGTTATCATTCATCGAAAACTCATAGTTTGTTACAAAACGTTGTAAATAGATCAAGTGTTTTTCCCAAAAGAAAGATCATGAGTTTGAAAGAAATGACAACTTTTATGTTTTACACCACTAGATAAGCCTTGCCATGCCCCATTCCGCGCCTTGGTCATAATCTTCACTGATTACCTGAGATAACATGTTTAAAAAGGTCAACAAAAATTGTTGAGTGAAGTTCATAGGTTTAAAATAGTTGAACACAAGTATAAGATCATGATCATTGTAAACTAACAATATCATAAGAAAAACCACAGATTATTATGCGCTAAGCTCATGAAACCAAAACTCAACTGCATACACTGAATTACCAGTGTACGTAAGTAAGACCCAAAGGAGGTAATAGCCAATTACCTAAAGAAATTCAATATGGTGTACCCCGATTATTTCTCTATAACCGAAACGGGGGTCTCCATAGTACTATTCACGATATCTACGTTCACTCGCGGTGATTAATGGTTCATGATCAGGGTACTTGTGGCTAAAATACTTAGGCAGTACCAATAATCAAGAAGATAGAGCATTTATGAAAAACCTTGTGTTCTAGTTTAGAGCATGTATCTCCCTCGCGGGGTTTGCAAAATAAAGTAAAAGCGAGGCTATGAACTCACCTTGATGATATGAACACGCACAAATAGATCAAGCGCAATGTAGCGGAGGTTCCAAACCAAAACCTAAAAATGATGAGATGACGAGTCTCAGTAAAATGAGCATTTTGGTTCCCGAACAAAATAATATAGCATTGAATATTCTTATTCAATAGATCATTGGATTGTCCAATCCAATAGTGTACGTGCGTGCTTAACGTTTTAAGTTAATTTATGTGCTACATTGCCTTAATTAATGATCCTCACTTACGCATAAGTGAAATGTTCTCCCCCCCGGTTGTGATCTTAATAGTTTTGTTGAGTATTTTAACGTGTTTAGATTCCCCGTGTGTTTTATCGGATTTATATATATATAATTATAATCTTATAAATATATATATATATATATATATATATATATATATATATATATATATATATATATATATATATATATATATATATATATATATACGTAATACGTTTAACGTTATCCGAAAATAAAATGCTCATATGATCAGAATACTCGTTTTTACGAAGTTATAATTTACACTTTTTACCCTCAAGTTACGAAAAGTACGAGTTTAGCCCCTCTAGTTTGAGATATTTACATTTTCTACCTGAAACACATTTTATATCAAAACTTTCAGAATTGACACTTTCAACCCTTTGGTAAAACTGAATTTATAAAAACAGCCCCTTTAGTTAGCTTTATACGCATTAAAACCTTTACTTTTCAAACTTGACACTTTTAACCCAAAAGTTTATTAATACAAGTTTGAGTAAATTACATATTCGACCCTTGTGGTTTCCATGCGCACATGCACACGTATAACACACCTTTAACTTTCGCATATGAACACGTTAGTCCTTAGACTTCTCATGCAAGCTTATCCACGTACAAACTACCCCTTTATCTTTATAAAATGTTTAAATTTTAACCCAAGGATAACAAGTTTTGCATTTTAGGTCCGAAATGCATTCTTAGAAAACGAAAACTTTACAAAACGTTTATAAGTTCATCTCTAACTTATTTCTAGTGCTAATTGACTTATTTTTAACTCATTGGGCCGGACAAAACCTTAATTGGACTTTATTTGGGCTTATTGGGCTTACTGTTTGGGCTTCAGGCCCGTTTGGTTTCGCGTATGAGTTTTAAGGTGTACGAGGGTTATTTATTGAGTTGTGATGTGTTTACAACGTGCTAGACTAGTTTTAGATTGTAAATTTTTGTGTTGTGTTTGTCTATAACAAGTGCATGATATAATCTATTGTGAAAGGGGTGCAGGTAACATTTATATCGTGTGACAAATCAAGTGTATGCGTGTAATTAGACGAGTTGAAAATGAAAAGAGTATAGAGTTACTTACAACACTCGTTACGAGTGGAGATGAACAATGTGGTGGTGATTCGAGCTCTAACCCCGTGTTCTCCTTATAACGATTTCCAAATTATTATTTCACCTAATTTTCTTAGCATTAAACCCCTTGCTCCTCCTAGATGCTCACGGTGGAAGACTTCGGTGTGTGATGAGTGTGAGTTTGCTTTGTGTTGGTGTTGTGTGAGTAGTATGGGTATAGTAAGTGTGTCGTGTGTTTATAAGAGAAAGAAAAGTATGGCTCGTCTTATATTTTAATCCTAGATTACCTATTCTTAGCAACATTAGACATGTGACCCTTTGAATTTGGTCTTAGTTTGGTTTGAGGCGTGGGAGGATGGCAGCCGGTTTGGTGGCATGCCAAAGGCTTAGTCCCATCAATTGTTAGCATAAGGGACATATTACACGATGGATCATAAGGCCAAATGGTGGTCAAAGGGTCTTGGTGGGATTAGGGTGATTAAATATTAGTTAGGGTGGCTAAAGTATGGTGGTTTGTGCCCTTGACTACACACATGCACGATACACTTAGGAGTCAAGATTAAGTTATTTGGTTTGGTCCTCTTATTTTCCTTACTCGTCCGATACTAAAATCAAAAGGGACACACAAATACATTTTCACTTATGAACAAATGGGTGTGATATTGGGTTAGTGTTGGGCCGGAAATTTGGCGAGGCCCAAAAGGGTAAGTTGGGTTGGAAATGTGACTAGGCCCGATGAAGAAATAAAGGGAGTTGGGCTTCTTCTGTTGGTTCTTGTACTAAGACAAGGCCCAAAGGGGATAATGGTGTGGGCTTGATCCGGATAATTGTTAAGTTTTATTTATAATCTTGGTTCCAGTTGATAAGACATCCTACCTATTCGTTAAGTATTTTAAGGTTATCAGGATCGTGTCGGGTTGAGTGGTGAAGTGGTAAAAAAAAGTCCAATGAATTCCGAGGCCCAATATGAATTTTAATGTATTTTTATTATAGTTTAATTCGTATTTTTACAAATTTTTACGTATTCGTTACGTATTTTAAGGTTATTAGGATCGTGAGGAATTTTATTCTGATCACAACGGTACATTTATGAACGCTCAAGCTGCGTTGATCATGCATATGCCAAATGATATGCAAATGTGATGTTTAGAAAATTTCATGATAAAATAGATCGTGCTTAATTTCTGATTAAAGCTTTAAGTACATTGAAATTTTCCGGGAGCTTAAATTTGGCGTAAAATTAATGAATTTTTAGGATTTGCTCTCGACAAATAACATGATACGTATAATTGTTAAGTTTTATTTATAATCTTGGTTCCAGTTGATAAGACATCCTACCTCTACACACAATAGTTCAAGGGTTCAAGTCTGGTTAACGGATTTTCTTTTTGCCCTATATGGAATTTTTTCTGCCTTTGCCCTTGTTTGTATCACTCACGAAAGAAAATCGCGTTAAAACTTCCCCGATGTATTACCTCTGGATTAAGCTCTAATGATCAATGAGACAATTTACCATGATTATACGAAGCAATTTACTGTATAGAAAGACAAGTTATGATTTTAGGGTTTGCGTTTCAATAACTTACTGGTACTCCAATTTATAAAAGGGACGAATTTAATCTTTAGATCGGATAAAAATCAAATATTTTAACAGTCGAATATACTATTTTATAATGCGATTCATTTAATATTTCTCATATATTTCTTTCATACCTAGGGATGGCAACGGGGCGGAGAATGTCGGGGATTGAATTTACCATCCCCATCCCCGTTTTCACTCTCCATCCCCATCCCCGTCCCCATCCTCATCGGGGAATTGCTTTACATCCAAATCCCCATCCCCAATGGGGATTCGGGGATTTTCAATCCTTATGAACTAACATAAAGTTTCCACCAACTCATCGAAAATTAAAAGAATTTTAACTCATAAAGTATTTCAAGAACCGTGCATACATCGCACATAGTTAGATTCATTACAATTTCAATTCAACTGTAAGCATCCTCAACACTGTAACATCACATATAATATAAAAACAATATGTATCATATGTGTCTATTCGAACAAACGAATAAGTAATATGTAGTTGGTGTTTATGCTTCTAATTCTAAAGGTACTTGATTTTATAAATATCACATATGCATATAAATATACATGTCGATACTCATAAACATATATACATATACATATACATATACACGTTAATCGAGTATGAATATAACATATAAATTCTAAATACTTATACATTAGAAAGATCGGAGTCGGAGTCGGGGTCGGGTTTGGGGATTTATGTTATCCCCATCCCCGATTTCATATTTTGGGGATTCCCCATCCCCGGTCAACTCGGGGATTCCCAAGTCAAAATCGGGTTTGGGGATCGGGTCCCCATCGGATACGGATTTTTTTGCCATCTCTATTCATACTATCCCATGAGAGCGAGTGATGGTACCTTATAGACGTACAACCTTTGAAATATTATTACTACTCGCAAGGTTGCAAAAATCGTGAATCGGTAGTCAGGCGGTCGACCCCCCTGTAGCTTGTAATCGGTCAAGGCGGGATTAATCGGTAATTAATCGAATTGGCATTTTCGGCAAGTTTCGGGTATTTTCGACGATATTTGGGTATTCTAGACAAGACTTTCCTTGAAAATTATCTTGTAACAAATAAAAACATCAAATATAATTGATTAAAACTTGTTCAAGACAAGTTTTGGGTATTTCCGACAAGATTTGCAAGTTTCCAGCAAGTTTGACCACCATTAACAGTCGTTGACCGCCATTGACCGTTGTTGACCGATTTGTTTGACCCAGTTACACAAATCGGCAAGTTTGGTGGGCCAGTAGCACCTAATCGGTGATTAATCGGCCTTGTAGGCCTTGTTTTGCAACACTGACTACTCGTAAATAAAACAATGACATCATAAATAGGAGTAGACAACTTTATCCCACAATCGAACCAATGGGGTGATTTAGCAGTAAAGATTCAGCCTTTTATGATAAAAGTGTCTACAGGTCTCAGGTTCGAATTTTGAGGAGAAAATTAATATTCCATTGATTATGGAGGTTCACCTGCGCTGACTCCGGGCTATCCAAAAAAGGTAATCGCTATGGGATTAATCGGCTCATAATGTCGATTCGGAAATCCAGATATATAAAAAAAATTAATAATAAAAAAATAATCCTAGAATAAAAAAAGAGTATTGCTACAACCACACAAGATTAAAAAAAAAAAAAAAAAAAAAAAATTCACACAGGAGATGTGGCATGTATTAATTGGTGTTGGAAAAGAGAAAAGAGAGAAAATATATTCAAATGCAACAATCAACACATGACACATCTTTTGTGTGGATTTCTTTTTGTGAATCTTGGGTGGTTGTAGCACCACTCGAAAAATGGTGTCATTCAATTAAGGGTGAGCATCGGTCCGGGACCGGACCGGACCGACAAGACCGAAGACCGAATTAAGGTAAAAACCGGGACCGAGGCCGAGACCGAATGTGGTCGGTCCGGTCCGGTCGGACCGGACCGTTTGAAGTTTACTAAGGCCAAAATAGTCGGTTTGTGGTCCGGACCGGACCGGACCGACCGGACCGAAGACCGAATTAGCCCAAATGCATAGACCGAAGACCGGACCAAATGTGGTCGGTCCGGTCCGTTCAGGTCGTTTGCTCACCCGTACATTCAAGTTTTGTGAGATAGGAAAGAAAGGCAAATGGTCAAAGGTGACACTGGAATTTCCAGAAATCAGAGGGGCCTAATATTACAAACATTTAAACTCAAAAGTCAAAACCCCAAAACTCTTTTTTGTTCCAATTAAAATCTCCGGCAACCACCACATTCGTTGGAGAAACTGAAAATATGGAGAATAATAAAATAAACCCTAACAAAAAAGTAGTGGTGATAATGGGAGCAACTGGTTCTGGTAAATCACGTCTTGCAATTGACTTAGCTTCTCACTTCCCTATTGAAATCATCAATGCTGATTCTATGCAGGTTTCCCTTTAAAAATATATTAGTAGATGTTTTGATTTTTTTTTTTTTTTTTTTTTTTTTTTTTTTTTTTTTTTATTTTTGATTTTTTATCTAGGTGTTACTATTTTACTAAAGGGTTTTCTGCAAAAAAGGTATGGAACAATAGGTCAATTCCTAATTAAGGTATCGTACTATCAAAATGATTAAAAAATGGTATTCAGCTTTGTTTTTTGTTCAATAGGGTAACCTTTACATTTTAGACGCTCAAATGTTGACACGCGTCAACATTTTATGTCGCAAAAGTTACTCTTATTGCACAAAAAATGAAAGCTGAATACCATTTTTAATCATTTTGATAGTACGATACCGTAATTAGGAATTGACCTATAGTTCGATACCCTTTTTTGCAGGAACCCCTTTAATAAACTAACTTTTCCCAAACAGTTGCTTAATGTTTGCCTTGTTTAGCCTGTTAGTATAACCGCATTTTTAAGCTCTTGTTTTTAATTGAATGACAGTTGTTTTGTTAATAAGAATTAGGTTCAATTCATTAGTGAAAAGAACTTAACTTGTTTGAAACCGATATAATATATGTACGTTAAAACCTGATTTACCTGTTATTTTGTCAATATTATTATCAGGTTTACGAAGGATTGGATGTTCTCACTAATAAAGTTCCGGTTGAAGAACAGAAAGGTTGAATTTGATTGTGTTTGATGAATATAAGTTGATGGCCACTTGATGTTATACGATATGGTATGATGTCTTATTTGTTTGTGATTATTTGTATATGTAGGGGTGCCACATCATCTATTGGGTACAATTAGTCCTGTTACCGAGTTTACTGCCAAGGATTTTAGGGATCATGCGATTCGGGTGAGTACTTTACCTTCGTGTACAGATATAAAGCATGTGTTCTCAATCAAATTTGAATCAGGATTGTAAGTTTATTGATTTCACCGAGAATAAATGTTTGTATTGCTGGTTTTGGCTCCAATTTTGTTTGTATGTAACATGGCATTGGCATTGCGTCTTGAACTCTTGAAAGTGGTAATCTCATTATTGTGTGTTCAAGGCTTGAATAACTATAAACACGTGTTTGGCAGTTTGGGTATAGCGAAAGCGATTATGATTATCCAATTATCTAGGGGTCAGATATTTGTTTTGGACAACCAGTTTGGGTATTGCTGCAGCAAAACTGGTTCTGGTTATCGCGGAGTTGTTGTAGATGTTGATTCTTAAATAACCGGAATTTTAGACGAACACCCGGCAACTGATTTTCACAACTTCAAATAGCAAAATTGCATTTCAACACTATGCTGTGCAGCTTATTTTGGTATAACTTTTTAAAACACATAACACTTTAAACACACAATGCCAAACACCACCTTAGTATATGCATATCCGTCAACTAGTTGCCAGCCAGTTTTGCATTTTGATTGTTCTTAATACCTTTTTGAACCGCATGCCAACAAAGTCCTCAGATACAACATTCTTTATTAGTCTAATAAAAGTATTCGTATATGATTTTCAGCTTATCGATGATATAACATCCAGAAATCACTTGCCAGTCATTGTAGGAGGCACAAGTTACTATATTCAGGTAATTGTTATTTATTATTTCATGACTATAATCTAAAGATTTGTTTGTTTTGCATTTTCATCAATCTTTCATATGGTGGAACGTGTTGTTACATTTCTTATTCTCCTTGCTCTTTTCAGGCACTTGTGAGCCGATTTCTTTTAGATGATTCACTAGAAGATACTGAGGAAAGTAGTATTGGTGAAAATCATGGTAAACAACATTTTCAACTAAATATTCTTATGCTTACTTTTAACCCGCATACATGAAATTGCTGACCAACCACTTCTGTTAACAGGAGATAAACAACCGGATACTCAACTTATGCCAGAGCAAGAATATTTTAGTTATTCTTATGACAGTCTTAAGGATATTGATCCTATTGCAGCGAACAGGATTCATCCAAATGACCATAGAAAGGTAAGTGAATAATTTATTATTATTATTATTATTATTATTATTTTTAGTATTAGGGCTCACAACCTTTATAAGAGTGATATTTAGTAAAACTTCCCTACTTTTATAAATCGGGCATATAATTCAATGTTTTTTTTTTCTTTTGCAGATAACTCAATACATTAATTTATATGCTTCATCTGGTGTTCTTCCTAGCAAATATCTACAGGATAAGAGCATGGAGGTTAGTACTGCTTATTCTTTTAAAATACACCATTACTTGTTGCAAAATGGGCAGGTTGGATAACGTGTCACAACACGGTATCTGATGGAGGTCCGGTTTACCTGAACTACTTGTCCCAAATTCATTATATATCAATATTAATCATTGCTTTCTGATTAAATAATTATTTGGAAGTTTGGAAGACTTTGAACCCTGTTTCCATTTTAGCTAAAATTATTATAATTACTTGTTTGAGAGGAAACATAACCCAAAATTTGACCTGTTCATAACTAAAAGGGTCGAAATTTCCGGCTTCACCTTGAATATTTTGAATTGGTTATTTTAACCGAACTTCAAAACTGAATAATCCCCAGTTTTTCCTATACTGAGTTACACTTTTTGTATGTGGCAGAGCAGAATTGGGGAAGTTCTGATAATATGAGATACAACTGCTGTTTTATATGCGTGGACGCTTCTCTCCCTGTTATAGACAAATACGTAGACCAGAGGGTAGATCAGATGGTCAATTCAGGTTTGCTGCGGGAAGTTTATGACATTTTTAACCCCGATGCGGATTACACTCGAGGTTTAAGGCAAGCTATTGGTGTTAGGGAGTTTGAGGATTTTTTAAAGGCTTACCTGTCCGAAGGCCAAAGTGGCACAAAAGATGGTAATTTATACATTGAAAAGTTGAAAAAAAATATGAACATAATTCTGAGTACTTCCGATGAGAACATATTACAACAGCTTCTTCAAGATGCCATTGACAAAGTTAAATTGAATACCCGAAGGCTTGTTCGCCGTCAGGTAAATTATCTTTTATCTGCCATTTTTGTTAACTGTGAAATGCTTTATATATTGTCTTTGTTAATAACTGTGGATGATTAAACCTTCTTATTTAATAAATTTCCAGAAAAGAAGACTTATTCGGCTGCAGACATTGTTTGAATGGAACATACATTATGTTGATGCAACAGAATGTCTCTCATGTATGTGTATTGGTCCCGCCCCCTATTTAAGTTTGGTAGTAGTAAATGTGGTAATTCTGATCCATTGGCTTATGAATACCCGATTGAGGCTATAGTATATCTCTAACAGCTCAAACGTGTGAAATTTATATAGAATTAACAACATTTAGTATCAGTAATCAGTTTTTCCTCCATTGCATACAGTATAAGTGACATATTTGACATCTTGTCAAATATTCTAAATACATAATGTGAAATAAAGAACACGGGTGGACCCAAATCATTACAAACTTAGTTCTACTAATGATCATGAGCGAATGTGTAATCTTAATTAGAAGACTTCCTTCCTTGAGATGTAGGAACGAGCTAGGAACACTTCTTTAGCTCGACCATAATCCGTTTTTCTGACTTCAGGTTTATCCGAAGAGTCATGGACTGCAAATGTGGTTGAACCGTCGATCCAGATAATCAAATCTTATTTTGACAAGGATGTAAGTTTGGAACCTGATTCCTATGCAACAAATGAGACCAAAGGATCGAAATTGATAGATAGGGATTTATGGACACAACACATATGCAAGGTTTGTTCGATACTGGTTTTTATTTTTACGTTATAGGTGACGACCATTATATTATATCAGTGAATGGGTCTTATATCTCAAGTGAGTCAATATAAGGAAATAGCCGAAAGGGATATGGGTCAAATGGGTTAAATCAATCAAACAGGGTGAAAGCCGCTCGGCATCTATCTTAATTTTCTCAGTGCATGCAACCTTTTAATCTTTTTGTTGAAAAATGTAGATTTTTTTGTAATCATATGACGCATATTATTTATAAGAACCTGAAAATGGGACAAAAAAATGTTTGCCGATGGATCCAACCCGGCATGTTGTTGTAGCATATAGTAAACTTAATCCTTTCAACTTTAGCCCGTTTAACCTACTACCCATCCCACCCGAGCTACCCATCTTGCCACAGTTCATTTATATATTTCTATAGCAGTATATTATCCCTCCCTTCCAAAAACAGCTTGATTTTTCAAGTGAAATAGATGATAAAAGTTACTTTTCAAGTACAAATTTGATAGTATGATTTGAGGTCCATGAAAGTGTTTAAAGTAAGAATAAAAGCGAAAGAGATGATAAAAGCTATCACTCCATATAAAGAAAAGATGATAAAAGACTATTTTTTGCCTATAAATGTTGTAAGGGTGTTTTTGAACTTTGATAAAGAATGCGATAACTCTATTAGTCCACATTAATACGTATCTGATATAAACGTAACAGTTGAAGCTCGAGTCTTTATTTTGGTGGCTAGGTGTCATTAATTACTCGTTTTGCTTGTAGGCATGTAGTAATAAGGTGCTTAGAGGTGCATACGAGTGGGAACAACATAAACAAGGCAGGAATCATCGCAAAAGAGTTTGCAGTCTTAGGAAGTCTGGAATCTCTTGCTTGGATGAGTAACAGGATCAATAGAAAGAAAGTTTACAGATAATTATTTCGATTCTGGAGACACTAATATGTGGATTCAAATATCCAAAAAGCTGAAAGTTTGTTGTATTTGGTAGCTTAATTATCAATAGCATTATAATTTTTGATCACTGATGACACTCATAACTGAACAGTGTTTGTGAGAATGAACTCAATTTCATATATCGAGTTCAAACACCTATTATGGATACTCTCTGTGCAGCTGGTGTAACGTGTGTTAGCCTTATTGGACGGGATGTAATGGTAGAAGGTGGTGGATGGTTCACCACTCGGTGTCACATCATCCATTTTCTCATCACATTGCTCACCATCTTTTTACACCTGCAGTGTTATCATTCTTACCATTTAACTATATAAGTTACTTACGCGCACATACCACACAATACACTTGCGTGCACACACCTTCACCTTTTCCTTCGACCGGTGGTCAACAACACTTCTCTCTCCCAAAAAGGTGCTCCCTCGTAGCAGAGAACTGCACGTGGTGAAGATACTCAACGCGTGGCATTGATGCTCACTACGTCCGATCTTATAGTCTTCGTATTGACCTATAAGTTTAGTATGTAGCTATAATGGATAGCAATGTAAGATACACATTGTATAAACCTACACTCAAATCAGATGTTGTGTTTGTTTAAACATATGGAAGTAATGTAAAAACTTGCAAGTTACATTGTGGAAATATACAGTATCTTTCTCAAAATTTTAAAACAATAATATGAGAGCATCCAATAAAATGATTCATTGGATTCTTGTATCTGAAAAAATGAAACATATTTTTTTAAGTATCTAGAAAACGAAATAAAAAATGCCACCGACAAAAAGTACTCTGCTTCTAGTACTATCTTAAACGATCAGTATTATTTTGTAATCCTTATTTAAAAGTAGCGATTAGAGCATCCCCATAAATAACTCAGGTTATTCTTTAACATCTGGCACGTCAGCGTCACATCAGCTTTAACATTTCACCTTAGAGCACTCACAAAGCTAACGCACTAACGGCGTTATTGCCAAAATAACGGCGTTATGCCGTTTTTACCCTTGGACCTTCGGCGTTATAACGGCGTTAGTCCTTGCCCGTTACTGGGCTAACGCCCGTTTTTTTTTTTTTTTTTTTTTTTTTTTTTTTTTTTTCATTTATACCCCTAAATGAGGGGTTGTTTTTGTAAATTGTTGGGAATGTTATTGATGTTATTGGGATGTTATTGTTGTGGGTGTTTTTTGGGGATGTTAATGTTAAATGTTAAAGCTGATGTGGCGCTGACGTGGACGGTGTTATTGGTGTTATGGTGTTACGATTGGGAGTGCTCTTAACATCCCCAAAAAACATCCCCAAAAAACACCCACAACAATAACATCTCAAGTTAAACTTTAGGGTGCGTTTAGTTGAGGGAAAACACCCTTGTTTTCCACAAAATGTTTTGTGGAAAACAAGGAAAATAGAGATCGCGTTCAAATTATCATTTTCCAACTAAATGTTTTGCAAAACACAAAATCCCCTATTCCTAATCTAACAAGGAAAATTAGAAAAGTTGTTTTCCTTATTTTCCTTTGTAACCCCCAACACTCCTTCCTTTTCTTCAAAATAGAAAATACAAATATCAACTAAACGCATTTTCTATATTTTCAAGTGTTTTGTGGAGATAAATTTCCCATCCAAATTTTTACAAAACTAAAGATAGAAAACAAGGGAATTTTTTCTCCAACTAAACGCACCCTTAACATTTCATATTTTCAATTTCAACCCCTAAACTAAAACAAACAC
Organism: Chrysanthemum seticuspe; assembly: GCA_019973895.1. NCBI lineage: Eukaryota > Viridiplantae > Streptophyta > Magnoliopsida > Asterales > Asteraceae > Chrysanthemum > Chrysanthemum seticuspe. Next base: position 267,645,926 of record BPTQ01000001.1, read on the forward strand.
TTCATTTATTAAAAAACATAACCTTAACTTAAACATATTACAATACCAAATACAGTATAAAATAACTAAAGAAAATTACAACCGAAAAAAAATAACAAAACATAGCAAATACTTATTCATCATCGTCGCTCTCTTGTTGTTGTTGATGTCGTTCAAGATTCTTCTGCCAAACATGCTCCATAAGGTCCTGTTGGAGTTGGGTATGCGTTTGTCGGTCGTGTATTTCTTTTGCCTTACGATGGTGAGTATCACATCTTTCGACCCATCTTCGTTGCCTCAAACGTGCTGACGGATCCACCCACACTTCGTTATAGTCACGTAATGCAAATTTTTGATCTTTTATAATCATGTTATGCAAAATAATGCAAGAATATATGATTCTATGTATCGTGACAATTTCCCATTGACGTGTCGGTTGTTGTAGTATACCCCAACGGCCTTGAAGCACACCAAAAGCACGTTCAATATCCTTTCGGGCACTTTCTTGTTTCCTTTTAAAGTACGTATGTTTTTCGTCAGTTGTTGCCGAGAAATATTTGACAAAAGTTGCCAACTGTGGATAAATTCCGTCAGCCAAGTAATACCTCTGTTTATACCTAGTTCCATTGACCATATAAGGTGCTCTTGAGGCATTGTCAGAAAGAATGTCGTCGAATAACGGAGACTGGTTTAAAACATTAATATTGTTATTCGCCCCCGCCATCCCAAAAAATGCATGCCAAATCCATAAATCTTGAGAAGCAACAGCTTCGAGCATAATTGTTGGGTATTTTTTTTTTATCACCCCTACCAAATTACCCTTGCCAAGCCACTGGACAATTTTTCCATTCCCAGTGCATACAGTCAATGCTACCAAGCATTCCCGGAAAACCATGTTTTTCTTCATGTTGTTGATAAAGTTTTTGAATGTCGGCCCATGTTGGTTTTCTTAAATACTCCGACATAAACAAATCAATAATGCATTTGTTAAAATTATCAAGACATTCTTTTGAAGCACTCGCACCCATTTGCAAGTATTCATCAAATGCATCGGGTGAGGTGCCGTACGCCAATTGGCGTATGGCAGACGTACACTTCATTAGAACACTTAAATTCATTCGACCCGTACAATCGGGTGTTTGCCTAAAGTAATTAAAATGATCTGGAATATTATCGGAAGTATAAGATTAAATACCTTCGACTATTTGCAGAAATAGTTTCCGGCTCATACGAAATCTTCTACGAAAATTCCGGTTTGAATACTTACAACCTTCAACGAAATAGTCGTTACGCAGACGTTCTTCTGCAATCTCACGTTCACGATATATATGGGTACGAGCACGAGTAGGAGGTTGAGATGCTTCTTCTTGTTCCAACTGTTGGTGATGCTCGTACGCGGACGCCATAAATTGGAAGTCAGTTTCGTCATCAACGTCTGACCAATGCTGAGGAAATTCATCAAATTGATTCAGATCCATTGTGAACGAACTTGAATTTGAATTATGGAAGTGTGAGAGGAAGTATATAAATTGTGAATTTAAATTATGAAAGTGTGAAAAAAATGGTGTTTTAGTCAGGTATTTATAGTGGTAAGAAAATGTTTTTTTTTTTTTTAGGGGCTAAAATGTAATTTTTTTAAAACCCCAACGGTAACTAGCCGTTTGGGGGGGGGGGGGGGGGGTGTTTTTTAAACTTTTTTTTTTTTTTTTTTTTTTTTTTGCTAACAACCCCCGTTGGGGCTTTAACGCAGAAGGGATAACGCCGGTTTAACGTCGGTTAACGCGGGTAGGGCCAATAACGCCGGTGGCCACGTTAATTGATGGACATGTTCTAAGTATCTTTCTTCAACATCAAAAGTTCAGAACTGTAAATACAATTAAGGGTGAGCATCGTTTAACTTGGATCTGTGTTCTTAAGGGAAAAAAAAAAGGAAAGAAAGGGAAAGTAAGTAAAGTGAGAGGAAGTAAAGAAATGAAAAAGAAGTAAAGTTGTGTTTCATTCTAAAAGCGGGGTGAAAGTTTTGAATACAAAATCCTCCCACTTTTATACCATTATTTTCACTTTCCCTTTTAAAGAAAACTAAAGAACATGAGCTTTTTTACTTTTCATCATTTTCTTTCACTTTCCTCTTGTTTACTCCGCTTGAGAACAATTGGGCTAAAACCGAAACCCATTTTTTTTTTTTTTTTTTGGTTTTTGGGTTTTAAGAACCATTCAGTTTCGGTTTTATTTTCCGTTTATTTTATTTATTTATTTATTTATTTTTAAAGTTTGGTTTTTCCAAAGTCGAACTTTTGATTCATTATAAATTAACACTTTTAAATTACAACAATAAAGAAACCTACATTAATGAATATAAGAAACTAATGATAATAAAGAAAAGAGTAAAGTCCAAAATACATCCCTGTGGTTTGCCCTTTGTCTCGGTTTACATCATTAAACTTTTTTTGGAACAATTACATCCATCTGTTAGTAAAGTTGGCACAAAATCATCCCTAAGGACGAATGCTGCAAAGAAGTCCCCGTTAAGTCCCCACGTGCTAGTCACGTGAGGGGTATTTTTGTCCATTTCTTACTAAGGCCCACGTGTTAGTCCCAGATGTAATCCCATACCCCTTTTAAAACGTGTAATCTTCTTCCCCAAAATCAACTAACCTAATTTCAATATCCTCAAATCCAAAAAACCCTAACCATTCTAATCCAATTAATCTATCCCTAAAATCAAAAACCCCTAACAATGTCCCATACTATGATTTGCAGATGTGGGTTACCCACTGTTATTCGTACTTCTTGGAGAGCAGCAAATCCTGGAAGACGTTTTTATTGTTGTCCAAAACCTGTAAGACATCAACTTGGTTGATTTTATGTGTATTTTGAATGTTGATTTGTAATTTGAACTTTTTTTTAAGGTACCTAATGATGGGTTTCAAGACTGGGTGGATCCTCCAATGTGTCCAAGATTCGTCATGAATCATGATTATTCCTGGATTATTAAGAAACATGAATCAGCTTGAAGAATCATCAAGGGAAAATGCACTAAAAGCTAGAAGACAAGTTCATGTTAGGATTCAGTTGGTTTTTTTTGTTATGTATTTGATGATCAAATGAAATCCATTAATGTAATGCTCTTGTTAGTTATGAATGAAATGTCTGGTTTATATGTTAATATGCTGTCATCTTTTTTATGAATATGTTAACATTGGTTGAAATGCATGAAATGGGTTGAAATGAGTTGAAATTGTTGACTGTAAATGGGTTGAAATGGTTTACTTACCAATTTCAGTTGCATTGGCTACTGATAAGGGATGAAAATACATCTGCAAACCAAAGACCAACATAGATTAAACAATGCATAGGTGCAAACAAGACACATGGACAAACCACACATGGACCAAAATACATTTGCAAAAACCATCACAGAATAAAAAATGCAGTCAATGTTTGCTGATGTGGTCTAAAAGAGACTGCATAAAGATAGGGCAATTTGCAGTCATTGTGTTGGTAAAAGATATTGAAATGACTGGACAAGCATTTCCACATGGGTGAGAATATTAGTGTCATTCAATACACTATTTTTTTCAACTCAATCTACTAAAAGGATTAGAATCTTATGTCTAAGTGTACTACCAAACCCTTTCACAAGGTGTTTATATACATGCATAATCACAATATCATTTTCATCTCACATTTCTAACTAATCCCACAACTGCAAACATGAGCTCAAACAAACGCAAAGAAATCATCACAATTTCCAGCAGTGATGACAAAGGTAAAGAAATCATCACAATTTCCAGCAGTGATGAATCTGATGCAACATCTCCAAACTCATGGTCTAACTACTTTCCTAAGGGTTATGCTGGCAGATTCAAGGTTGAAGGTAGCATCAATCCAAAGCAAGATTTTGCTGATAGGAAGAAGGTGTTAGGTCTGCCAAATAAGGCAACATGTGAAAGGCTAGGTATCAAGAAATATGAGCCCAAAAGTCCCACAGATGCAAAAGGGAAGGGGAAAGGAAAACTGTTTTAGTATGCTTGGTTAAGGTTGTTGGTTTACTATATATGGTTTAGTATCTATGTTTTAGTAGCATGGATGAAATGCTTAACTATGGGTTAAATGCCCTATAATAAATCTGTTGTACCAACTATTATGAATGCAATGCTTATGTGTGGTTTAGTATCATTTGGGACTTGTAAAAAAATGCAACTGAAATGGATTGAAATACTAACCAAATGTGTGAAATGGATTCAACTGTTGTGACTTGATTGTGGTTGAAAGACCAAAGACCATAAGCATTTACACCTGCACAAAACCATAAGCATTTACACATGCACAAAAAGCATAAGCATTATATGGTCTTAAAAACTCACAACCACCACCACTGCATAAGCATTTACAGCAAAAAAAATAATACAGATAAAATACAAAAATGATACAGATACAACATCAGGATAAACAAAGTCAACCATTTCTATAAACATACCATATCATCCATTGTTTTTAACAACAAGACATAAACAAACCAGATTACCAAAAGATCCAAAGTATTGAAACATTACAGACCCTAGATTACCAAAATACCACATTACCAACAGTTCTGACATAAACAAACCAGATTAAAACACAAGACCAAAAGACCAAAAGTAATTCATATCTTTGCTTTTCCCTTAGTTCTTGCAGAAGCTTGGGATCCACCAACACTTGAACCTTGTGTTCCAGTAACACTTGACCTTTGTGATCCACCAACACCAGAACCTTGTGATCCAGCAACACCAGTAACATGCACCTTACAAGTTCTTTTGTTGTGTCAAGTGTTGTGACACTTTAGGCAAGTTACTGTTTTTCCCACCCTAGATAACCTACCATTTGCAGACATCCTTTGGCTTGATATCTCATATGCAGTCTTTCTCCTTTTTTTTTGGTGGCCCCCCTATTTGTGTTTTGATCTTTGGGGGTAGGATAGTGTATGGACTAGGGTGTTTCTTCCACAAAAGTTGTCCAGTGCAAGGATTGATTGTGTGAGTGCATTGCTTTTCCCAAGTAGTAAGCCAATAACACCTATGCACCCATGTCTCTGGCAACCCAACATCATTTGTGTTTCCAGCCATGTCATTGATCACTGCAACAACATGCTTGCAAGGCATTCCAGTAAGCTCCCATTTTCTGCAGCTGCATGTTCTGTCTTGGACATCAACAACACACTGATCTTCCCATGGCCTACTAACTTGGTACTTTGTTCCACCATTGAAAAGCACCTACCATGAGCATACAAGTTGTAGCTGATTACTAAAACAATTCAATTGGAGAATGACTAAACTTACTGTACATTTGAGAAACATAGCAGTTTACCGTGTAATAGCTGGCCTCATTCTTAATTGCATCAAATAACTTAGTTGCAGCTGGAGCTAGAGGTCCTTGACTTTTTGAGATGACCTTTTGAACATTAACAATTCTTTTCATCAAGTATTCCCTAACAAATTCTAGTGCTATGAGAATTGGAGAATCTCTCCCATCCATCAACTGTTTATTAAACACTTCACATAAATTGTTTAACAAAACATCACAGTGTGCTCTACCTACATTCAGAATTACATATAATAAGCAATAATCTAATAAGTAACAAAATTACATATAATAAGAAATACTTTACCACTGAAATGAGCTCTAGACCAGTGCTGTGCAAGTATCTTCTTTAAATACTCATAGGCTTGTTCATCCAATTTTTTCAACTGCTCCATTGCTCTATCAAAGTACTGAACAGTTGTAGCTGATGCACACTTCCAAACCAAGTCCTTATATTGTTTACCTCTCCAAGTATGCTTCATATTCTCATGTATATGTCTTACACAAAACCTATGCTCAGCACATGGGAAAACTTTTGCAATTGCAGGTATGATGCCCTATAATAACATGTATTAGAATTAGTAATTATTAAATACAATCAGAAACATAAATAGGAATTAAGCATGTTTACCTTTTGTCTATCAGATATAAATGTGAAATTAGACATGGGTGTCAAATCCAGATCATCACCCAAACAAGTCAAAAACCAAGACCTTGAACTTGTGGTTTCTGCTTCCACAATAACGTAGGCAACTGGATAAATCCCATGGTTTGTATCTATCCCAACAGCTGTGAGTAACTGACCTGGGTACTTTCCTTTCATGAAACAACCATCCAACCCAAGTAAATCTCTCAACCCTTCTTTAAACCCTCTCTTCAAAGCTCCAATACAGACATATATCCTTCTAAATTGTCTTGTAGTATCATTTGGATTGTAATCTCTTTCTAGATCTAGCTTGACAGTTGTGTTCTCATTGCTCCTTTGCAGCTCTAAGACATAATCCCTTAACCTTGCATACTGTTCTGTATAGTCACCCTTACCCTTCATCACTTCCTTACCCTTTGCTCTTTTCACCTTGCTAGTAGAGATACCAATTTGATATTTCTTTTGCAGCTGCTCTCTTAAGGCTTTAATTGGGATTTCTGGGTTTGGTTTTATGGTTTCTTCAATATCCTTGGTAAGAAAGCTGTTTGTGCACTTCCTCACTTCTCTTGTTTGCAAACAAGTGTGTGAATCAGAGAATGTTTTCACAACCCATGTGCCTTGACTGTTGGAAGAAATGTGCAAAGTCCAAGGGCATGTGATGTCTTTATAAATATAATTGCCTTTAGTGCCACCTACTTTTATTCTCAATCCCCCTCTTTATTTATTCCCTCTACACTAACATTTGTCTCATTCGTTTTGGACTTTACCCATTTTCCATTCACATTTTTAAGTGGGCTGCTACCTTTTGTCTCATTCTTTTTGGACTTCACCCATTTTCCATTCACATTTTTAAGTGGGCTACTATTTGGCCCACTATCATGTCTAAACACAAGACACTTTCCCCTACATACAACCTTAACTTTTTTTTTTTATCATTCTTCCAAGTATACAACTGCCTTCTAGTTGCTACAGCTTCAACATTCACCATGTTTGTTACTTCTTTTTTATTCCCAAACTGTCTCCCAACAAAAAATGTTTCATTACTACTACTTGGATTAACAGACTGCTTATCATGTTCCCTTCTTAGCTTTGTCATTGCTCTCTTTCTTGTATCAGTGCTACTATCATAACCGCTTTCATTACCACTATCACTCTCTATGTCAATATCCATATCAAAGTCATCTAGATTATACCCTTCTTCAATATCTAATTCAACAGGGACTTCAAGATTGCCACCCGTAACTCCCACCCATTCTACATCTTTGTCAGTGTTTCTAAAGAATTCTTCCATATCTACATCAACTAAATTTACCTCATTTTCCTCATCAACTATATAGTCACTATCTTCGCTATCATCACTCTCTGAACCACACTCACTCTCTGCACTATCCTCATACCCTGCACTAGCCTCACACTCTACATTAGCCTCACAATCTGGACTAGCTTCACTCTCTGTACTAACACTCTTACCACTATCCTCAAAACCATCAGTATGTAATTCATCAACATTCACATCTGGTCCTTCATCAAGAAGCAACAATGGCAACCTATTTTTCTTCACACAAGGCTTCTTAAAAGGATTCCTAACTACTAAAGAAGTAGGTTCTTCTTCATCTATTTCCTCCAAAGTCAGTCCCTTTGATGTATTAAATGGTGATTTCAAATAAGTATCTAGGACTGTAAACTCATGCTCAATGTAGACATCAATTAGTTTGACCTTATCAGCATACCCAACTAGTTTCAACACATCTGCATCACCACCTAGTGCTTCTAAGCCATGATCTAATTCAGTGTTAGGTATTCTCCAATGATAGTACATCTTACAGTTTGGGCTTTTGTAACCTAACCTCCTAACCATGTCATTTAACTCAATTACAGAAAACAAGTCAACATCTACAAAGTCTATGTAATTAACCTGGCCATTTGTGTAGGTCCTACCTGGAGGTTCAGTGAAAAAACCACCATGATGAATCTTCAATGAGAAAAAATTTGGTTGTGTACCTGTTATCAACAAATAATCTTCAATTAATAAACATCAAATAAATGTACAAACAACTTTGAATATGTATTAATCAAATTATAACTTACTATACGCTTCTTGTTCATCCACATGATCATCATAGTCACGAAGGACCCATTCCACAACCACCATTGTTGATAATCAACAATTGAACATAGGATTTGGGTTTTTTTTGTTTTTCTTATGTGTTTTGCTAACTTTGGGAGGGAAACGTGTCTGGGTTTCAGTGTTGGTGATTTTGAGAGGGAAAGGAATTGTGTGTTTTAGTGTTTTTTAGGTATTAAAAGAGGTGGGTGGTAGCTGGGAGTTAGAAATGGACAAAAATACCCCTCACGTGACTAGCACGTGGGGGACTTAACGGGGACTTCTTTGCAGCATTCGTCCTTAGGGATGATTTTGTGCCAGCTTTACTAACGGAGGGATGTAATTGTTCAAAAAAAAATTTAGGGATGTAAACCGAGACAAAGGGCAAAACACAGGGATGTATTTTGGACTTTACTCTAAAGAAAATACAGTAAGATAATTGTTCATATTTCATAAATTGACACAATAATAACAACAAAAAGACTGGTCACCACTAAAAATCCTATAAAAAATTGTTTATGCATTTTAATGACACATTCAGAAAATAATGCCTATTAGAGTTTTTTTAAAGTTATACTATGTATTATTGTATTTTGTTGGTTTGGTTTTTATACTAAAACCAAACCGAACCATAAACTTCGGTTTTTTTAAAATATAAAAACAAACCGTCGATTTTTTAACCGGTTTCGGTTTTAATTTCTCGTTGCCCCCCCCCCCCCCCCCCCAAGTTTATTAGGTTTTCTGCACACCCTTACTGACAATCATTTTAGAAAAGAAAAAAAAAAACTTTTGTTTACATATTGTGAACCACAAAGGCAAAATAGTAATTTTGTGCTTGAAAGATCTTCACTTTTGTTGGTGGGAAACAGAATAATGTGGACTTAGATATGACTCCATCCGAATTGCTGCACGAATACGCTCCACACGTGCAACCAATAATTCAATTTATTTTTTATTATCTTTTATTTTTTTAATTGGATTTTGCTATAGTTGATCATCAGAGAATAATCTATTGAATTACAATCAATTCATTTTTAGCGAGATTGTCTATTTTTCTGAGATTATCATCCAGTTTTAATTGGAATTTGCTAACAACAGTTTATGAGTTTTGTTTAAGCATGTCATATTTGTAAAAAATGGCATGGGAGGATTGGATAAGTGGTTTGATTGTTTCGAACACGTTGTATGTTAGAGCGGCATATCACACCTAGAATCATGTCGATCGATAGCTGTAGCGGTTTATTCTCTTTTAGTTTGTGGTCGTGCTTATTTGTAAGTTAGGTCCTGATTTCTTTTCGTTTTTCATTCGCTTTGTTGGTTTTTTTGTTGGTCCTCACCTATGTCTTGTAAAGGGACCTTTTCTTCTCTAAGGTTAGTTATGGTGATAATATAAAAGCTGCAGTTCAAAAAAAAAAAAAAAAAATTTATAAAAATGACATATAGACTTCAAAAATGTTGTTAACAAGAGGCTTTTTATTTTAGAGTAATAGAATTAGGTTTTGTGTAAAATATATTGTTGTGCCTTATGGCAAATGTTGTGTATTCAAAAATGTTGCATATTTAAAAACCATTAATTTTTTTACTCGTGTAGTTAACATTGAAAACAACGATCTACCAAACATTGAACGACCTACCTTCGTGTCTCGTGTGGTAATACTAGGCCTAATGTGGCAACCACAACCAAAAGCGGAGCCACATGAAGACTTGGAAAGGCTATGACCATTTTAAGATTTGCTATATTTACATTATATACCCTTGTATTTATGCATAATTTATGTTATAAATCTTAAATTTTTTAAATAAATTATGGTTTGACCCTTCTAAGTTTCATGATTACCCTTTGGCCCTCGTAAAAAAATCGACAAACTTGTTGTGGTAACACCGGCCCTAAAGTAGTAAGATCCATGTTTTCTTATAAGAATTTCTGTAAACTTTTTGTATATTCTGAAAGTAATAAAATGTGATTTTCAATTATTTTTTTCTTTTCTTTTTTCTCTTGGTGTAAAGTTGCAATAATGTTACCTTTTGGGACCTGCAATACGGAAACAAAAGGGAGAAAAGATTGACAATAACCTTTCCCATGTTAGCTGCCTCATACAGTGAATATTATCGTCAATGTCATGTTTTTGTCAATATAAATAAAGATCATAATTTATTTTTGTTGCATTAAAATAATATTTCTTTTATGTACACTGAGAATTTGCTAAACTACTACTACCCGAGTACTGTATTTTATATAGTTATGAAAGCATGAATGTAAGTGGCTTTTTTGTACTAAAATGTCGGTTTTAAATTGCATGAGCTTTGTGAATAGAATAGTGATTATATCTGCTACTTTCCTTGTGTTATAGGCTTAAACGGACTAGATTTTTCTTTATTCAAATAACTCGGAGAGAATGACCTTTTAACTAAGATGTACACAGTTTAACTGATTTTTTTTTTACCTTTTCTGACCGATTCTCTTGTTAGCCCAAGATGTGTACCATAGTGAAGTTTGAAACTAAGACACTTCAAGTTCGAAGAAGATCTCAACCTCTAATGAAAAAATGATAGTAGCTCGTTGTTTTACACCTCCTTTGAGGAAATTCGATTGTTTAACCACTAGGTCATTTTTGTGATGGTTTAATTATAGTGTTATCGACAATAAGATTATTATGATGGATAATAGTGACTTCGATAGCTAAATAGTTATTATTGTTTTCCCAGTGATTTTAGATAGATAGTTACTAATATTACATGAATATATGAAGATTTTGCAATTGCGTGCAATTCAACACTTTTGTGTGTTTGCGTTCACGGTAACTCTCATGCATAGTTTACTGTTTGTCAGGAGTTTGCGTCAACAACTATAGCTAGTGTGAAACTGAAAAGATGTCGACAAGCTTTTTTAACCTATGATTTTTTAGTTTGCGTCAACAAAAATAGACAAAAATATTGTAAAATGAACTTTTGTTTAATAAAAACGCAAAATAACTAGTAAATCTAACAAAATAATAGTCACATTTTTGAGGACATGCAACTTAAAGCATAGTTTACACCTTGTTTCAATATCACTTTAATCACGACATTACACGATTTATTTTGCTATGTTAGGCATGAAAAACCGGTCAGATTTGGTTTCAATATCTCGGTATCACGTTTATGTTGGAATTATATAACATGACTAATCATAAATATAAACAATAAACATCAATTACACATGCGGAAGCGTATAAGAAAGATTAACAAATAATTAATTAACATAAACAAAAATATGCGTACCTTTCTTGATTCTAGCCGAACAAGAATCAAATCCACAAAACTAGCAATTGGATGAACCCTAATTAGGGTTTATAGGATTATGTGAATTACCCCTTACCTTTTTGTAATTCAATCCAAGAATACTAACAATAATGTGTTAGTACCACTTTCTTGTACACACGTACTATACCGAATTAAAGTAATGCTAGTTTTGATTAAACAAATAACTTGGTTATTGGAAAAGTAAGTGATTGACACCCTAAGGAGGTGTTCGACCGGTTTGGAGCAAAAACACACACAAAACACTTTTAGGTTTAGCTTAATGAATACAAGAGATAATTTACAAACACCATTGGTTTTGTATATATACTCAAGCAAACTTGGTGAACAAGTTTGAGTTGTAAAAGACTAAAAGGATTTGTTTCCTTTTTCCTTGTGGCCGATCGATGAGGTATCCCACAAGGAATTCCGGAACCTTCCCATTATTTACAACTTAGTCCTTTTCCAATTACATTTAACGACCGTTAGTCCATTACAACTAATTACTTAACGTCCGTTATGTTATTCCGTTTAATTAATAATTAAATACAACAATTACATTTAATTATTAACTTTAATTCTCATACGTAAAGTGTGCAATCCCGTGGTCTCGAGTTCGATCCTAACACACGTCTATTAATATTTTGTCCATTAAACCAACAGCTCCCACCTGGACATATCTTAATAGAGTGATCACATCGGTTAGCGTCTAGCAACACTTCGATGCCTCTAGTAAAACTCGAGCAAGGCTCCTGGAAAACCTTTTAATGATTTCTCATTATTATTATCCTTTTGTTTCTAATACCATGTTAAATAAATATATGAAATTAAGTCATTCTTTATTCAACCATTCTGTTTCTCGTTATAAGTGATTGAACAAGATTACCAAATCTTCTAAACATATTTAGGGGAGATCTTGGGCATGGCCATGCAAACATCTTGTCAATCCTACGAGATGCCCAGCAGTATTAAACTCCAAAATAAATTTGAATGAACAAATTCTATCTTGACTACAAGAATAACCCATGAACTTTGCAACACTTCAGGAAATAACCCTTATGACTACCAGTTACGTATAGCGTTAAGTTGTTCCACAGAAGTGCACTACATTCATGACACTTATCTGGTATCTCAAGTCTGAGGATAACTATTCATAATTTACTTAACAACAATATCCATAAAGTAAATTATGTAGTTGGGATAAGTCCTATATTCAATTCATTGAATATCATCTGAAATTGGTATGCATTCTCATCAATATACTTTCAAGTATATTATACTATATCTCTCAGATTTGTATTAGTTTAATGATACTCCCATATCATTAATTGACAACGGACGATTTAGAATAAATAAATTTATTCACGGATTAAACATGCAAATATATGATACAATATATTAAAAAATCAAACATACCAAGTACTTGATTTATTATAACAATTGTTTAACATCCCTTATCCAAATACCAAATAGATCAATGCATGAAAATTCCAGTTGATGAATTATGCCTCAAGTAATGACAATCATACTGGTTGACAAAGCATAAATCAACCAACTTGATCTATTGTAATTTTGAGAATACTTAGTTTAAGAATTCAATTAGTGAAATCCTTGTATGTGTGCATTCACCAATCCACATAACAATTCATAAAGTGTGTGACATCCTCTATCACCAATTTATGACAATTTAAACTTTCAAACATTTTAAAGTTTAAAGTATTCTTATTCTTTTAATGTATAATGCAACTGTACTCTTAGTAGCACAACTAGTTCACATGGACATTAACAAGGATGAAATCCTACCATGACTAGTATTGAATGTCATCTCAATTAAACCAGCATAATTGTATACAAACAACAATATGCTCATTAAAACTCCGTAAACAATAATATCTATTGTGTAATTTTGATGCTATCCAAACTTTCAAGTTTGAAGCTGATGACAATTTGCACAACAATTGACATATTGTTTATCCATAGAATCTAGGAGCAATTCCAGCCTGAGGATGTAATTCTATTAGAATAATCATTACACAAGTTATCTAATAATTTTTAGTTAGATATCAATGTTGTCAAATCAATTCTTAATCAAGAATGACACAACAATTTTAATATACACAACATGATGTACATGATGAATCTACAGGTCAAACTTAGATTTCATTCATGTTCTATCTTGTAAAAAATATTTATCCATCTCCCAAATGATATATCATATTTTATTTGAATCATTTATTTTACTGTACATGTTTATTAATAATAAACATATATTCCAAGGTTGTATGTTTTAGTTCTTAAATCTTATAAGTGAAGTTTTATTCAATCTAAGACTTAACATTTAGCTTACAATGAATGTTACTTCCTATATGTTATACAACATACAACATATAAGATTTAAAACCTTAACATAATACTCCCACTAGCTTTTAGGAATACTTAAAATTTATCTTATTTCAATTATAAATCAAAACTAGGATTTAATAATTAAATATAAGAATAATTTCATAGATGCATGCATTTATCCATTCATGAATTATTGCACTTCGTACACTTCCAAAGATTATATGAATTCAAAAACCCTTTCAATTACTTACCGTACTCGCTCAAGTAATTTCTTCAAGAAAGAATTTTGATATTCCATTGTCATATTTCATATTAATGAAAACAAGTATGACAATTATCATCTTTATATATTTAATGTGTCTAGGAAAGAATATTCAATCACAATTAATTGCTTAAATATGATTAATAATCTTGTCATAAAACATACATTAAATATGTGTACAAATTTTGTCCATATGATTTCTACATAGAAATTCAAACCACTAGGATTTTTCATTTCTTTGAAGAACTCATTACCATTCTCTAGTCTAACTATTTAAGATAAACCAAATTTCCAAAATTGATTATCTTAATGGACAGCATCTTTAACATTCATAGTATGAGACTATGAGTAATTTACCCAATTCAATATTTGGTAATCCATCATAATGGTTATCAGGTTTACTATAATCCTGTTACTCATGTTCTTCTCAGCATATAAATCAAATATCTGAGATATCCTTGCAGATCTATGAATGAAAATCCCATCATCATGAGGTCTATCATTTACATGTCTAACCTCATCATGATATTTACTAGTGTGTTTTAGAAGATTATGTATCTTGTAATTTTATCTTTCAAGATAAAAAAAAAACTCCCACTTGCCTTTTGTAATATATATATACTTAGCAATTAGAGCAAAACTACATTGTTCTCTTTTTGGGACATTACAAATACACATTGATAATTCCTGACTTTAGTTTGTTAATAACCTATTCATAAGTAGTTTAACAAATTCAGAATCTTCAATTTTAAAACTTAATGTGATTCATCACATTCCATAATAAAATGGTGTTTTATCAATCTTCTAGGTTGGAGTCATATTGAGTATATTCAATCCATACTCAATTTTCTAACCTTGTTACTTTTTAAGAAAGAAGTGATGGTTATCTTGAATCAAACAAATCAAATAGAGTTTGATTCTTCTAACTGAACATACAATTAACTTGTGGTATTCAGTAGAATTAATATAACAATATATAAGATAAACATATTCCTTTTGGCTTACCTATTTACCAACTAAGTCAACTTATAATAGACTTTTCAAGCTAATTACATGCTTTATAACACAAGTACTTTTTAACCAAGTCACTTCATATCCATGTCTCATCAAGAAAACATAAACTGTTATAATCCCATTATACGTTATAAATCATTGATCAACTCAATGACTTCTTGTATATGTCTTAATAAAAAAAAATATAACAAGTTAACGTCTTACTTTATTATAAGTCTTAAAAGACTTTATGTTTATGTCTCATAAACATGTTTAACTAAAGTAATTATGAAAACAACTGTTGGTTTCAATAGTAATTTCAAGTTAATTTATTTGCTTCACAATAATGTAGGACTACATTATCTTTCATTTATGTCATTCTAAAATACATAAATAAACAAATTGAAGTAGTATTAGATTACTTCATTTATGTCATTCTAATAATACATACATATCTAATTTGAAGTAGTCTTATATATCATTTTGACACACGTTCTAAATACTTGTCGAATTGCAAATATGTCCATGCAAGGTCTGACTTCAAATGGAGATTTACTTTGTTGTTGCAATCTCGCCAAGTTCTGACATGACGTAAATTGCAACACCAAGTGTTTCTTGAATTAGATGTGTTCAAGTTATATTATAACGTTAGTCTCTTATATTGCAGTCAAGAGAATCCTTTAAATCATATACCTATATGATGTACCATGCACACAATATAGATTTCTCCCACTTGTGCATGGAACAACATCATGTAGCAGATAAACAACACGACATATATTTGTTTATGTGACTAATATGATTGTGTCATTGATATTAGCATAACTAGTAGATGTAGAACCACTTCATTGTCTAATAAGGAAACGTACATGACTATCCTTGAAAACATAAGTGTCTACAAGTGGAAAGTAATTATCTTAAGACATTCTAGAGATAATCTGGGTTACTACCAAGATGACAAAGCTTGTAACTCCCACTGAATTAGAGATCATTACATTAATTCCTTATTTAGTAATAAGAACATAATACTCCCACTGGATTTGACAACATTGTAAGTGTTTCATTAACAAGTGAAAGAAAATAGTGTTCTATTTATTTCCCTACACTTTTGAGAAAGTCCATACATAACAATTACTTATGTACTAAAAGAGTGTATTCTACTATATAAATGATGAACTATCCATCAATGCTATTAACTTGAAAAATTGGGCATGCAATTTCTTTCTTAATAGTTCTACTATTCCAACAATTGCAAGTAATACTTTTAACTGGTCAAAACAAAACAACTAGATAAAATCAGCTAGTTTGTCTTTCACCAATTATACAGTAATTAGTCTAACTTCTAATTTAATAACTCAGAAATATGCAATTTTCTTAACTATTAAAATTTGCTTACGAGTTATGTATTTAGAATTTAGACAATCCTAATTGTCCTATCATACCTTTCTTCATTCATGAAAAGGAATATGATTGAATCTCACTCTTTCTTATGAAAAGAGGACTAGGTTTATTCTTTTAGCAAAGTTGACTCTACCAAAAACCCTTACAGGTGTAAATCAATTTACCAATACAAGAATAACCTACGTTTACGGTTTAATGTTGCATTAATACATTTAAAGAATTTTTAAAATTCAATTTTAGTATTTTCGACAATTAAAACTTTTCAAGAAAATAAAATACCCAAGGTAATATTCATATAACCATAGAATTTTCTCGAAAACTAGGATCCAAATTATCATAGGTTCATTACATCAGTTGATCTGCTAGTAACGAAAGCATATAATAAGGTAATCTGTCGAACAATAATTGGCAAACAATTTCCAATTCCTAGATCATTATGGGATTTATATTTTCCAACGCTATTGCAAATATAAACATGTTTCATCCCATCTTATGCCTTGAGTCCAGGTCTCACTTTCTACTCAACTTAAGTGTCTAACTTAAAGAACTGCAAATATGTCCATGTAAGGTCTGACTTTACATAGAGATTTACCTGTCCATCACAATCTCGCCAAGTACTGTCATGACGTAAATTGCAACTTCAAGTGTTCCTTTTAATTAGATGACACATAACTTAATTTATAAGGGTACTAGTTTTTGATTTTATGTGGTCAAATCAAATATGTACAAAGATGTCATGCATTCATCTTGTAGCATAAATTTAATAAAAAAACTTTTTATTACCAATTCATAAAGATCAAATTATCAAAGTTTTGATTGAGGTATTGGGTTCACCAATCAAGGAATTTAGCGTTAATTATCGTCCATTATACCGTACTTTTGCATAAGTGTAAACACTTAGTGTTTCGGGTAATTACCACCAAAGTGGCGCATGGAATTAAAACTAATTCGCCCTTAAGATGAGTTTGTACATTTATGGCTTACTAAGTAGCTCCAATCGAACTCACAGGGGGCAGAGGACCAGGTAAGCGCAAATGCATAACCTTAGACATCCTTTCAGTGTGACTGTGCGCACTTCTTTATTAACCCCTTTATAGTTTGTTCTGGTAGGTGAGCCGTTCAGACCATTTGTACCAAAATCACCAATCAATTAAACTATTGAAAACTTAACTCTTAAAAAACAAATCAAATTTCGCCATTGTTTAGTCCGTATTATTTTCTATTCAAAATTACCCTTTGCTTAAAACTGTCATACATAATAAACAAACAAGTAAACAAATAAAAAATAAATAACAAAAAAACAATGCGCACATAACTAACAATTTAATACGTGTAAACAAGTAGCCACATGCAACTTATTCGATAAAACCCTATTAATAATCAATGTTTAGGTTAAATTAATGTATATATTAATTAGGGCTTTCACTTCAGCAATAGAAAGTGAGTCACATACATCGACGAATCGATTGCGTAAACCCTTAATTAAAATATACCAAATTGTACATAATTGATTCAATTAATATATGTAATTAGAGTCTTCCCCAATTCAAGATTTATCGTAAATAAACATGTGATAAATATATCTTAACAATTAAACAATATCAAAGCAACTATCCATGACAAACATGCATGTAATATCATGGATATATCATAACAATTATACAAATAGTCACAAGATCGCATATAATAATCCCATGTCACATAACAATTATTCATGAATTAATTCACGTAACATATATACAATTCTTGGTTTAGATATCGGTTAACAAAACAATTTAATAAACCCTAAAAAAAATTATGGGGTACGCCCCAAAAAAATCAAATCGATCCAAAAAAAAATATATATAAATTCGACTAAAAAAAATTTAGGTCGACATAAAAAAAATTTAAAAACCAATTAGGGCAAAAGCCCTAACCATAAAATTTAGGGTTTACATAATAATAACCAAACCCTAGAATTAATCATATCAAACACAATACAATATCCGTTTTTTACGTGTTTAGTAATTAATTACTCATTAAACCAAGCTCGTGATGCCACTGTTGGAATTATATAATATGACTAATCATAAATATAAACAATAAACATCAAGTACACATGCGGAAGCGTATAGGAAAGATTAACAAATAATTAATTAACATAAACAACAATATGCATACCTTTCTTGATTCTAGCCAAACAAGAATCAAATCCACAAAACTAGCAATTGGATGAACCCTAATTAGGGTTTATAGGATTATGCGAATTACCCCTTACCTTTTTGTAATTCAATCCAAGAATACTAACAATAATGTGTTAGTACCACTTTCTTGTACACACGTACTATACCGAATTAAAGTAATGCTAGTTTTGATTAAACAAATAACTTGGTTATTGGAAAAGTAAGTGATCGACACCCTAAGGAGGTGTTCGACCGGTTTGGAGCAAAAACACACACAAAACACTTTTAGGTTTAGCTTAATGAATACAAGAGATAATTTACAAACACCCTTGGTTTTGTATATATACTCAAGCAAACTTGGTGAACAAGTTTGAGTTGTAAAAGGATTTGTTTCCTTTTTCCTTGTGGCCGATCGGATGAGGTATCCCACAAGGAATTCCGGAACCTTCCCATTATTTACAACTTAGTCCTTTTCCAATTACATGTAACGACCGTTAGTCCATTACAACTAATTACTTAACGTCCGTTATGTTATTCCGTTTAATTAATAATTAAATACAACAATTACATTTAATTATTAACTTTAATTCTCATACGTAAAGTGTGCAATCCCGTGGTCTCGAGTTCGATCCTAACACACGTCTATTAATATTTTGTCCATTAAACCAACAGTTTAGTCATGGTATTACGCGATTTATCTTTCAGTGTCTGATATGTGATCGGCCGGTGAGGGCCGCCAAAGGGTTGTTATAAAAATTTTAAAACATAATCACATTGGTAGTTTATGCCTTTCCAAAAAAAAAAAAAAAAAAAAAAAAAAAAAAAAAAAAAAAGTGAAAATTACATTGTTATTGCTATTTATGCCAATGAAAGACTATAAAAAAAAGATTGACCAAGTCAAGATATCTCACCATTGGAATATTTGTCATAAACTTCAGACAATGGTGTCGGTGGGTGTTGACTGTAGGGACTCAGCGACACAAGTGCTGACTTCTTGTGGGTCTTTAGTTTTTACCCACTTGTACATTTTTACTTTTAGTATGTGTGTCAGTGTGTGTGTCACATGTTATATGTTGAAAAGCTAGCTTGTGTTTTGTGTGTGTATAAATATATGTACATTTGTGTTTAGGTTGGTGCATTGTGGTGGTGAAACATGGCTGAGTTTACACATTTGGTTGTGGTCAAGTTTAAGGAAGATGTTGTGGTTGATGATATTATGAATGGGTTGGAAAAACTTGCTGCTCAACTTGATACTGTCAAGTCCTTTGTTTGGTAAGTCCATGAAACATAAGTTCATATGATATACTTGTATTATATCATATAAGTAGCTTATGACTTAAGAGCTTATTTGTGTCACTTATTGTTACAGGGGTAAAGATATTGAAAGCATGGAGATGCTAAGGCAAGGATTCACTCATGCTATCATGATGACATTTGGGTCTAAAGATGACTTCACTGCTTTCCAAACCCACCCAGACCATGTCGAATTCTCGGCTACTTTCTCAGCTGCGATCGACAAGATCGTGCTTCTTGATTTCCCGGTTGTCGCTGTGAAGGCTCCAACTGCATCACCACCTGTGGCTGCATAAGTGTTTGCTGGTTGAAAACTAGTTATAAAGTCAGAAGAGATTAAGGAAATCTATATGTGAAGTCTATGTTTCTATTTTTGTGTTTTTCTCAAGAAATTTATGAATGTACGAGGAATTGTTAAGACGTATAAGCTCGGTGTTTGGACTTCTAATATAAAGTGTCTTGTTATTGCGCAAAATCTCATCATTTCATCATCACGGCTTCAATCCGTATAAACTTGTTCAATATTGTCTTTTGCCACTAATCTGATAATGATTCAATATCACATAATCACTTTTTAAACGCGTATCATAACACCTCCCAAGTTGGACTAGTTACAAATAATTTACATCATCCAATAATGCACAATGTACGAGTCATAAAAAGACTTGTCGTGCTGGATTTTCAGTTATTATCAAGATATGAGTGACTATAGAATGAAAGGGGATGGGGGTACATACTGAAGGGATTAGAATGCTTCGTCGTCTTGTGTTGTTCTTGTAATGGGGATCGACCACCTTCCAAGATGTGCGCTATAGTTTATGCACCGAACAACGCCTCTTCCATAAGGTCCATCAGGGAAATCAATGACACTGATGCTACCAGCATCAAGATGAAATGATCCAATCCAATCTTTTGTTAAATTCAGGCAATGTGCTAATAGTCCAATGTTCACGATAGGATGACCGACTGCTACCACAACGTTTTCTGGTTCTGATTCGTTGGATAATTCATCTAGTAGTGATTTCCAGGCTGTCCCTGATTGGCCCCATATTTCTGTCAACAATTCATCTTCGAATCCGTTTATCCAGCCAGATTGTAGACTTGATGCATTAATAGATTCCTGTTATAGAAACAAAAAGGGTAAATGAAAGTTGTATGTTAACACTTAATGTTTTCGATAATCCAATTAAGTTATTGTTTACCTTAATGTTAACAGTTTGACTTGAGGTTAAGGTCTTAAAACAACTCTAATTTTAAAGGTTTAGACTAGAGTATACAAGTTACCAAACAAGAATATTCGTATCGTGGAGTGTGGATCCAATCAATATTTTTGGTAAACAAGTTAAGAAACAAGAATTTTCAGTTTTAGATAGGACGCAGGGAGCATTTTACTTGGTACGTTAGTCAAATTGACACCAAAAAAATGATCTAAACACATAGTAATATGAAACGTTTGTTACCGTTTTTGAACGATTAAGAATATCTTGAATGTCAAGGTCTTTCATCTGCTTTGTTTCCACATATCGTGGCACGCAATCAGCACCAAGACAATCAGCTGCTTCTTGAACCTTAAATTATGTAACATTACTAATTAGCCATTTAGAATGATATGGAAGATGAATGATCCCTCTAACTGATAATTCAATGAGCAAGAGAATAAACATGGGAATGAGACTTACACGAGCAATCACATTAGCAGTTTCAGTTGCGGCAGTTTTAGGGCTGCTAACTATAGATTTCACCTTCAAATCAAGAAGCAGTTCTGCTGTTTTTTGTGACTGTCATGTATTAAATAAACATTGGTTTCAGATTACATCGTCTTGCATATAGTAACATTACAGATAAATTTTTTTTGTTTACCTGTATAGTTCCAAGCATGTCCATAGATGTGTTACCACCATCGGAACTACTCGCCTGTTAATAAGAACAATGTCATAAACTATTTAAGTATCACAATGAGAAAACTAACATTTCTACTCCAGGGTTTACCCGGGGGCAGGGGTAGGATCTGTCTACATTTCTACCTCCCCTATACCCCGCTCCGGCGGGATTGGGTTTGTTGTTGTTGTGTTGTTGTTGTTAATGAGAAAACTAACAGAAAATAGTAAAAGGAACACATCAAAGGTGAAAAAAACGGGTGAGTCGGTTACTAAATAAGTGTCTGAGGGGAATTCAGGTTTTGCTAGATGAAATTTGGTTGATATTCTTTGTTACTTTCTTGAAAACAAATCCAAATTTGTAGTTATAATAAATATTACAAGAAAGAAGATTAGTAACAAATTAATAGCTTAATGAATTTCTTTACCTGGGATGATCCATGGCATACTAGTACGATCCGTTTACTGGCTTTCCTGCCTGCAGAGCTTCCACCACCTATAGGCGAGCCTGGAGTCTGTGCATAACAGTCTTATTTAGTTTCCTCTATAAATCTGTTCCCTCCTGATGGTCTATTAATCAATCCAATCAGTTTCTAAAGTTTATGGAGTTGTTAATACTATTTGGGGTAAAGAAAAAGGTCCAGAAATAGACATTATGTATACAAACGTATTCTATGAAAACTATACGTTAAGCAGGTTTAAGCAATAATTAAGAGAAGCAAAGTTTTACATCCTAATAAAATGAAGCAGATAAAAAAATAAACTTCAGGTGCATGAATAAGTTACCTGATTTAACCGGTTAAGACATATATATGGAGATCCACCCTCAGGCCGTGGGACAAAATCTAGCACGCTTACACCACAGTTACTTTGAAGCAAAATCCTGAAGTACTCAGTTCCTAAGCCTGAATATCAGATAAGATTATTTATTTATTTTAAAATCAACAAAGTATACCAACCCAAATATATCTTATGGTAAACCAGTTCACACAAACAAAGTAGAAGTGGTGATTTTGACCCGTTTATTAGTAAAATGGTTGATTGGGTTAAATGGGAAAAAATTATAGAGAAGGGCTACACTGGAAATGGGTCAACTGGGCCGAAAGTTGCCCCGAATGTGTCTCAAAATGATAAACGCTCCTAAATCACTTTGTTCATAATTATATTTTCACTATACTATAAAGGTTTTTTTACCCCAACCCGACCCATTTGACCCGCCCATTTTCCAGCTCCAAGAAAAAGAAAAGGAAATGTACCCATTGCTGTAGCAACAAGAGCTTGATTAACAGCATTATGAGCAACCACAAGAACCGACCTGCTGTCATGAACTAAGATTTTCTGCCAGCAGCTACTAGCCCGATCCCACAATTCCCTCACTGGATAATGACCATCTATGTTGAAATTTGGAGCATCTTTTTGCCACATACCGAAAGCTTCACCAAACTTTGCTATGCCTTCATGCTTTAGGAGACCCTAAAGTACATAACAGAATTCTATGACACTCGCTTACAGTTTAACCATAACTTTGACAAATATAGCATCTTCAAAGAAAGATACTCATGAGAACTTAAACTAACTTGAAACGAGTATAGATCGATTTCCCTCAAGTCAGAATCAGTAAGGATCTCCTCTTTGCGAGAATCCCATATGACGTCGGCAGTTCTTTTTGATCTTTTCAAGGGACTGCAAGCACATAATGTTCATTTCATAAATGTGCATAAACTTACGTTTGGCATTGTAACCATTCAAGATTGAAAGACATCCAGGCTTTGGGAAGTGAGTTTAAGATATCATACTCACTTGGAAAGTTAAATATTTATAGTACTTTAAAGTTTAAAGTTTAAATTACCAAATGGGTTCACGTTACCAGGGTGTTTGGCATTACATTTTGAAATCATCTTATTGTTGCATTTCCATGTCACATAAGATAAGTCATAGTGTTTGGGTATAGTGAAACTGGTTTTAGTTATCAAATATTTGGTTTTAGATAAAGAGTTTAGACTGATGTTTGTCGGGATGGCTTATTAAAATTACTTATTGCATTTTGACAAAATATTAAGGGTGTTTGGGATTGCTTATGGAAGAAACTAATGTAAATATTTAGTGAAACAATGTTGTGAACACTTAGTTTGAAGTTACTAATATCGAAAGGCGATAAGAAGATAAGCCGTTTTAACGGGAGTTAGGTATTGTGCTTGAAAAAAACGCGTTTCTCTAAGAAAACACAGGCAATCACGTTTTCTTTACAAATTGTTTACCAAACACTATGTTCTGAGTATCTACATTATGAAAATGCAATCAAGGGTGGACTTATGTATAAACTATGTGTGTGTGGTTGGGTGGGTGGGTACCCCCATAGCTAGCCGAGAAAGTTGAGATTTTAGTGTAATTTTGTTAAAAATTTGACCCTTTTTCGAAAGTGCCCCCCACCCACATATTAAAACCAAACATTCAACACTTTAAAACCTTATAAATCCTTAACAATACTCGATTTATTATTTCGATCATAGTTTTCTCCTTTCGCATTTTGTTGCTATTGGGTAAAAAAAAAATTTTTTTTTGCCCCTCACAATCTATCGCCACTGAATGTAATAACAAGATAATCTCCCTAAAACCCCAACACCCTACAAACAAGCAATCTTTCTTTCTTGCGGACTAATCCACGGGTTTGAGCCTACTGGCACACCAACTCAAACCGGGTAAAGCCCTCTCATTTATGAAAACTGATTCCACTTATTTGATCAAGTGTCATTATACAATAAATATAATCTACCGTACTTTTTTTTCCAAAGCTAATTATCACAACTGAATCATACCCAAAAACTATTTCCAACAACGAGTTCTCATGCCGCAGATACACATAAATTACTTTAAAAACCAGTAGTTAGACATATCTCAATCACAGGATTCCACTATATTGCCTAGTCTATCATATATTAATATATTCTAAGTAATAAAAAGTATGAGACCCAAAAACATAGTATCACCTAGAGAAGCAAATATCGAAAGAGTCATCGATAAGCATCTGCCTCGAAGTCTCGGCTTGGGCCTCGCCTTTGTTAGTAAGAATGGAGAAATCAGAACTCCCTTGAATCCTCCCTTCAGCATTCCACGTGCTCTGCCCATGCCTCACCAACACCACTCTTTTCGCAGCTTTCAACGGAGGAAACGACGCCGTTCCACCAACTTTGAAACTAAATTTCTGATCACCTTCCACCTCAGATGATGATGAAGAAGTGTTGTTGAGTTCTGTTAGGCTGGATGAGGATGATGATCGAACTGTGAAGGAAGTGATTCTGATTTGTTTTAAAGTGTCGAAGAGAATGCTACGGCTGCGGTGGGTTTGGAGGAGGTGGTTGTTGCCGCCGGCGAGAGGGAGTCCGGTGGAGAGCATTGTTGTTGTTTTTTTTGGCGGTTAAAAAACAGAAATAAGAAATGTATGGTGACCGTTGGTTGGTTCTATTTCTTTTTATCAACAAATAGGTGCACGTGTACGTTTTATTTTTTAATTTTTATTTTTTAATTTGTGTATTAAAAAAAAACAACATTTTCCAATATGATTGATTTGCAAGCTTGTGAGTGATTCGTACACCATTTTAATCACGGCGATATCAATCATTTTGCTCTATTTGATAACTAAAAGAAAAAAAAAAGTCAAATGATTATTAAATTTGATAAATTGTTTTCAAACACTCTCTTATGAATATACGAGGTCTTACGAACCCATGTGATGCACCGACTGTGTTTTTGGTTGAATATCTACGTGTTTTGTACGTAATGTTTGTGCAGATGTTTATATACTTTTTATCAAGGCTGTCAATGTATGTAATACAAGTTTTATATAATTAGTTATATGTAATGTATTAAGTTATTTATTTTATTTTTTATTTTGTTGAATAAGTTTGAAATTTGTATTTGTGATCACGGGATGAAGATTGTTGGTGACGTTATTTAATTACTTTTAATTGAGTTTAAGTGAAACAATGAAAATGATATTTAGTTTTTATCGTGATAGTATTTCGTACTCGGTTAATTCGTGGTATTAGATGGTTAAAAACCATGTCATGTAAGAACGACGGTTTGATCGGGGTTGGTTGCATTAAAGCATCAATTGACTTGTGTGGACGTAGTATTACATGAGTAAAATTGTATTTTATTTGGAGATTAAGCCTTTATTTGATATGATGTCTGATTGTGGGGAACTACTAAATGGTGCATTGAAATATAATTAATAACCACAATACCGGTTTGACAGGAAACATTGTCTGTTAAATTGTTGTGATAATGATACATAGATAGAGCCGATAATTTAAAAATACATTTGTTAATGAAGAAGATTTAAGGAAATAGTATGTTTTATCATAATAGGCAAACTTTGAGGGTTACTTTTGTTATATTGCAAAGTTTAATTGTAATTTTGAGGCATTTTCAAGTTGGAGGGGTTTTATGTTGTATTGGCATAGTTTATGTTAATTACAGATTTGATGTTTCTGCATGGGAAGACAAACGAATCGTACGAATTAATACTCGAGTTAATTTTTGCAATGATTAACTCTATTCACTTACAATATATTTTCGTTATTTATATTGTGTTAGTGATGAGTGTGTAAATACTCATCATTTTTGGGTCAATCTGAACTGCAAAACGGTTAAAAATGCTCAGAAATGCATCAAAATACTGAAAATATCTCAAAATTGCATTTTATATGTTTCAGATGCAAAATGTTTAAAATCAGATGAAAAATGAGCAAAGTTTGCATAATTGGCAGTTTCAGTCCCTCAAGTTTCTAAAATTGTCAGAAATAGTCCCTGAGCCTTAATTTCAAAAGAAAAAATCACCAAAGGTCCTTTTAAAATCATAAGTTGTCAAATTTAGTCCTTTGGTGAAAAATATCAAAAGTTTTGAGAAATTACAAGTTTGGTCCTCCAAGTTTAAAAATTGGCAAAAATGGTCCCTGGAAATTTGAAAATGTCAGCTTTGGTCCTGGTACTATTGACACTTGTCATTTTCAGCCCTTGGAACAACTTTGTGAAAATGGCAGAACTGGTCCTACAATTTTCAGAAATTACAAATAGGTCCCTTGATTATTAAACCCCTAAACTACTTTGGACCATGTCTTAAACAATTGTGACCCCTGCCAACTCCTTTGGACCCTTCACCATTTGACCCTCCCCTTTAATAATTAAAACCCAGTCAAACACTTTGACTCACGGGTTTCCCTCCTTTTCACCTTCTTCCCTGCCAAAAGCTCTGCAACACTCTTCCCCCCCCATCATCCCAACTCAGTCTCCACTTTCCATGTCCCCCACCTCTCCTAACAATCCAAGATACATTAAATGTGCCCTACTCCACTTTACTCAACCTCAACTGCCAAATATCCATTTCCCGCCAAAAACCAATCAATGGCCAAAATCATCTCTTCTCATCCAATGGTCCAAAAACCAAGTGGGATTAGCTCAGAGAGAGACAAGAAAGAGAGTTGGAGTATAAAAAGAGGATGAAGAGAGAAGAAAAGCAAGTAGCTAGTTTTATTTTTTTTCTTTAATGTCGTTTTTTTAATTAAATGTTTTAGTTTTAGTTAAAATGTTGTAATTTCAGTTTCTTGGTATCACATTTATGTTAAATCATCTTTGTAATGTGTTTTGAACATCAATCCAAGTCTTTTATATAGATTCCAAGTTTTAAGTTCACTGTTGAAAAAGCTAGTTTTAAATTCCTTTATTAAAGCTTCCAAGTAGCTTTGTTTCAGCTCAGATAAGCTTATTTAAGCTTATCATAGCTTTTTGCAAGCTTATAAGTTATTTTCAAGCAATTTTGTAACATGGTCAATAAAAGTCAACTGGAGCTCGATGGGGCTTGGCAATGGATAATGGTAGGTGCAGGACTTGGATTTGGGTTGGATTAGATTAGCTTAGATTAGTTTTGGGTTTGGTTTAGCCTGCAACAACAGCTGGACCCATGTGAGTTGGTATTTCACTTCTCAATTTCAATCCATTTTGCATATTATGCTTGTATCTGTTTCTGTGATCACCATTAGTGTACACTTGTTTATATAGTTTTATTTAGGTCATGTAAACTTAGTGTGATCAAGAAATCAATCTGGTTCAGTGTTTATCTCAGTTTAAGTTTGCATATCAGTGTTAAAGTGGTGTTTGGTTTAGCTGCATTATCTGTGTTATAGGCTAGTGCAGTGGTAGTTTCTTGTTGGTTCAGGCTTGTGTCACTCTTTTGAACTCATTTGAGTCAACAACTTGTGCCTGCAAAGCTCCATAGTCAAAATCGCACCTTATCTGTCTTGATACCTTAACTGTTAGGATTTTGGATAACCAAAAGCTTGTTTTAGGTTTGTAATTCATAGGTCTAGCTTGCATTAGTTCAATTTCATCACATTACTTCTATATCAGTCCTTAAATTGATCCCAAAGTTCATGAAAGTCAACTTTCCATTTCTTTATCAAAAGTCAAAATATTGAAAATTCAGTTTTAAGCCCAGCTGAGTTGATTTTTCATGGGCTCATTTTTGAGTCAAATTCAATTAAACTTGTGATTTTAAAAAGTCATCCTGGTCTATTTTCTTATCCCCATTTTAGTATATTTTTGTCAATTTTATTTAAGCTTCAAAAATGCTTGTTAATTGGGGCTTATGTGCCCTGTGCATTGACTCAGTTTTGACTGAGTCTGCACAGGGGTTTTGCAAGGTTTGCACAGGGCTTATTTGAGGTTGTCTAGGTCTGGTGTTTGGCTTTTAGATAGTCAGCCAGGTCTTCTTCTAGTTCCAACATTTGCTTTTTGGTTTCCAGCTTATTTAAGTGCTTGTTTTTAAGCTGCAACCTGGTACCCTCTCACTGTTTTTAGCTCAAATTGCTCAACTCATCAAATCTTGGTATTTAGCAACTCATAGGTTTAGGACAGTTGTTTTAAGTTGCTTTTGGGTTATTTTAGCTATATATACCTTCTGTTTCAGTTTGGTACTTGTTGTGTCCCTTTAGCTTATTCAAGTGCTTATTTCAATAAGCACTTGTATAGAAGTCTCAAAATCTTACACACAAGCACCTGTTTTTTCTATTTTTCCTAGTTTCATAATATTATTTTAGAGTTTTCTTAAATTTTTCATATTTTTCCAAGTCATTTTGCTATTTTTCTGCATTTTAATTACTTTTTAGCACTTTTTAAATAGCTTTTAATACAAATAATTAAGAAAAGTTTCAAAAAAATAATTTTTCATTTTTGTTAAGTTTAGATAAATATAAAAAGTCAAAAAAACATTTTTCTAGATTTTTCTTAGTTAAATTTGTATTTTTAAATAATTTAAGTAGTTTTAATAGTTTTTAAATCATAAAAAATACAAAAATAATCAGAAAAATGCAAAAATAGTTTTGAAAATTCTCTTTTGTTATTTTAGATTTTTCCAAGTCAAAATTTTATTTTTCAAGATTTATTTCATATTTTCTTTCATTTTAGGCTAATATTTAATAGTTAAAAATAGTTTTTAATTAATAATAATTAGATAATTAGTTATAAAAATAATTTTCTTTTTCTATAAATTTTCTTTTATCATTAGGTTTGTAAAAATATCATTTTCATATTTTTAGGATCAATATTTTGTAAGTTTCACATTTTTATTTGTACGTTACGTAGTTTTTAATTCAGTTTTATAAAAACATAAAATCAAAAACATCATTTTGCAAATAGTGATAGCGTTTATTTAATATTTTTTTATCTTTTTAACTTTCTTTCATTTGCATTTAAGCCTCTGTAATTTGTTGGCTTTTTCTGTAGTTATAATCCTATCAAAACTCTTTTCCGTTCAAATTCCTCGATCACTATACGTTTGGTGATCCATTGCATAGCTCGCTGGGACATAACGACCCGGGGAAACACTATACTCCCCAGATCTTCATTGCATTTGTGCTTAAGCTGTTTTAAGTTTCTTACAGTTGGCCATTCACAAGTGGTCAGCTTGCGTGAGAAAACTTGACGGTTTTGCACAGATCAGTTAGTGATTGGTTTAGTTTCATTAGTCTCATTTAAGTTTTATCAACAAAACACCATTTTTTACCTAACCACTATCAACTAAAAAATGTCTCAAACTCCTCTAATCAATGAACTGAAAGATGTGTATGGGTTTGATAAGCTACACAACTGCTTCAAGTTCCTATCCAGTCAAGAAGTTACAGAAGATGAAAGGATGGTCATGTGGCTGGGGGAGCGATGCAATGAGCTGCATAGAAAGATTGATAAACGCACCGAGAGAATGAGTGAGGTTTTTTTCTCTTAATTTTGATGAAGAAGAATCTGCTGATGATACCTATGAGTGCCTTCATGAGGTTCAAGTGATAGAGCGCCGTTTGCTGGAGTCGCTTACGGCCATTTTTGTTGAAGTGCGTGTTGTTATATCCAAGAAGCAGCATGATATTACAATCATGGAGAAGTACGATTAGGGCTACAGGCGAATGGTTGTTTAGGGATTTTTGGGTTTGTCAATTGTGTAGGTAGTTTGGTTGGGTTTGAATGAGTTTTGCTTGGTTGTTGCTTGATGTTAAGATGGATATGTAAGATGTAATTATCTACTTATATAATGAGTAAGATTTCTGTTTTAAGGTCATAATTTTTTTTAGTATAATTTATTTATAAGCAGTTGACTTATTTTATCTCTCACACACCAGAAGAAAACACACATATAAAACACATATTGGTGAAATAGGTCTCTATAGCGATTTTAGGGGTTTCAGTTTTAAGTAACATAAATGAAATCAAACAATAAACAATCAAATTAAACGCTATCTTTAATGGCTTGATTGTTTTATCATCACTATGAACATTGATTTGGGCGTTGATTAAGTCATTCAGGTATTGGTTTTTTTATTTGTATGCTCATTGGATTTTATACACGGGATTTGGATTTAGTGTGTTTAAAAATTTGTGGATTTGTTTTAAGTTGATTACTTGAGGATGTTTTTGTGGTTCGGATGGATTATTGGGGGGTTGTTTGATTCTTATTGTCTGCTTATAGATGTTTAAAGAGTGTTTGAGATTATTTTTTAATATAAGAAATAAGAATATCTGAGAGTGTTTTGGACTATAGTCCACTGTGCTTATAACATTTTTTTGCAATTGAAATTAGCAAGTTGTGAATAAGATCTTCAACATAATAAGCTTCGGGTCATTCTCGATCATGAATAGGGCATCTCAACTTAAGATTAACCAAAGCATATGTAATTTATAGATGCACGATTGAAAAAAGTTAAGTTTATCGGCCTTTGCATATCTTGATAAGTTTAAATCCTTATAAAGTAATATTAGCGAAACACCTATTTAGTATATAAGCTGTTTAAAGAAGCTTACCCGTGCTTCAAGTTCCAAATTGATTGGATTGTTGTTTATATTAACATTAATAGAGTATGTGGATTTGGTTGTTTATCTGAGTTCATTACTAGCTTTCCGGCTTTATCTGCTTATAGTGCTAGAATTGTAGCCTTTTATATTTTCATTAGTGATGTCAATAAGTGATTACGAATAAGCATTTTAGAGGTATTTGAGATTGAATAGTGATTAGATGGCATATTTTAAACTTGTATTTATACTGAAATAAGCTTACACACATTTATTGAAACATACAAAACTGCTGCTTATAAATAGAAAACATTCAAGATTTAGTATTCAACATTTTCCTTAAAGCTGTAAGATGTCGATACCAATATTCACCTAATCATGCTTATCACTATGCCTTCCATAAGCATCATCCATTTCTTCATGTGCTGAGTTATTGGTTGGAGATAAACACTACAATGGTATATCATTTGTTGTTGTTTGGTTTGATAACGACAATACCAAACTCATGTTTTTCTTTTTTTTAGTACTCAAATTTGAAATTACACGCTCTCAACATTTTGGTGGTTATGGCAAGTTGTAAATCCGGGTTATCTTCCAACTGCCTTTTTTCTTCCTTCAGCATTTTTATTATTTCTCGCTTGTCATTTTCAGGTTGTGCACCTCCATTCTCAGCCTATAATGCAAAGAACATTGCAGTCAATACAGTTGTAACAAACAAATGTTATTTAAAGTTTAAAATAAAAGGTTAGTCTCAATTCATTTATAACCTGAAAATCGTTGATTAATGTTTTTAGACTCTTAAGCTTACGATAAGGCCAACGCTTAATACCCACATCTCTACAGTTATATTTCAAAGTAGATAAACCAACATTAAGCTCTTTTGCAGCTTACCTTATTGTCATGTGAAAGTACTGGCTGATTGTATCTTTGCTGTATGCCATGAGATTATGATATGGATAGTAGATATGTGAGTGTAAACAAAAAACTGGAGCAGTGGAGGTGGAGGTTAGAGTGTGGCTTTTAAAAGCCTTACCAAGCCTTGATGCTTCCTAGCAGTTACAAAAAGGTTTGTAACTTCTGATTACTCATAAATTTAATTGATTATATATTAATAAGGTGTGTTATTATTGTTATTGATATTTACTGCCATATCATTTTTATTTCATATTCTGAAGTAAACCAATTTAAAAATTTGTTGAGTTTCACCTTTGGCCCTTATGATGACATTGATGTTTATTGGCTGCTTATTTTGTATATAATTGATGATATCAAATAACAACAATTTATTAGCATTATTTATCCTATGTATATTGCTTGTTTTGTATTATTTTATATGAGAATTGATACTTAATCTCTTACTTTTGTAAATCTCAGTTATAAACAAGCATTTGGTGAAAGTTAACTATTTTGGATGTAAATAGGAGCAGAATGGATCAAGTTGGTAAAGTCTGCTGAACTAAAAGAAGATACACCGTATCATTCTAGACAGATACGCCGTACATTAAGACTTAGACGAATGTGAAGACCATTGCCTGCCTTTGAAGAATACGCCGCATGGAATTCTTCCATGCACCGTATATGAAACTTTGGTCAACACAAATGTAGGACCGATTATATGGTTGATTTGATGAATCGGGAGGTCTATGAAGATGAAAGAACATCTTCATCATGTTAGAGAGATAAAGTAGAGAGAGAAGGGAGAATACTAGGTGTTTTATTATTAGAAAAATGAAAGGTTACACAAAGAGTCTCACCCTCCTAGGAAAGTCTAGGAGGGTATTTATAGCCTAACACATACAACTATGACTATATGACATAACAAGCCCATGTGTTTAAGCTAACAAAGATAGAAAATGTAATCCCGTCAATGTCGAGCGATTTCAAAAATCTTCCCCCAATGGGACGACATAAGGGATTACTTACAACATTTCCTACAAGTATAAAAAACAAATAAAGAAAGGTCTTCATAAGCTCTTCAAATGCTGAGGATGATGAAAGTTTACGCTCTTTGTCTTCTTCTTGTACCTCGACTTGAGAACCGTTTTCTTCACTTGTAGGTAAATGATGTAATATGCATGAATTGGATTAACTTCCCCCCAAATCATGCTGCATGTCTTTAGCAGCTTCTCCGTAGACTTCTTTTTGGTGAAGTTTCTGAATCAACTTCCCCCCAAACTGACAACCGTCTTCAGCAGATTTGAAACTTTGATGTAGTGAACATTTCCTCTAACTTTTGAAGGTTTCAGTACGCAGCGGAATTTGTAGATGAGCATTAAACCACACAAGGTAAATCTGCCTTATTGCGGAAAATCCGTTCGGGGGTAACATGCAAGAAATCAACAAGATCTTTTCACGTATGTAGATGCTTCACACCAAACAAACCACGAAAGACAAAATGAAACGACTTCCCCCTGAATGTTGCGGTCTATCGAAATTATAATCACTTGTGAATTTGCAAATTACTCGATAAAATGACCGTGTGTGAGGCATCATAACATCATATTTAGGTAACTTCACACATGATAACTCTGTGAAAGTGAGACGATAACACCAACTTGAGAAATTTGAACCACATATCGTCTTATTTCTTCCCCATGACTGAAGAAATTCATGAAAGGAGAGGGTTTTCGCAAAAGTCGTCAAAGAAACAGGACCCCGTACAACTCTCTTCCCCCCGATGTTTTCAATGAATCAGAATCATACACCTCGTATGTTGATGATGAATTGGAGACAGCGAAACCATGTATGTCCAATTAATCGAACAATTGTGAAGTACCATAAATATCTCGTGAGAATCAACTGCTGATAAAACTTCTCTACTCGTGTATACTCTTCTCAGCTAACTCTTTACCGACCCCATTATCATTCTGACGGCTCTTTGTAGTGACTACTGCTAGAGAAAACTCAATATGACGAACTTGAGACTAAAGTAAAATAACCCGAACTTGTGACTTAAACTTGCACTATTATCAGACGAAGAACCCTTTTCTTAACACCATCGAAAAAGGGTAAACTTAAAGTTTCTCAAATTATCCACACCTTAGTGTGACACTTGAGCACAACAACGTAACTCCTTAAAAGTGATAGTTATAAGCTGTGAGCACAACAACGTAACTCCTTACATCAGGTTCAACTAGACAACTCAAGTATTTGTCATTCGTAATGGTTAAAGCTCGAACAAGGATCTCGAAGAATCATGCATCCAACCAACCCCGATATCTTCAGATACTAAGTACACGCACCCGTGATATCCCACTTCAACCTCAAATAAATAATAAAGAATTAACTCCGTAGTCACATCTTAGGGTTACATACTCAAAAACTAGCCTTCGTTAAAGGTTTAAATGAATTTGATAATGGTTTCCCGATCTTGTCAAAAAAAAATTTGTATCCCCGTGAAAATTATCATACCAAAATACCACACTTTGCCAAAGATTAGACCAAAAATTAATATAATCAACAATACATTTGATATAAGATTGTTAGATCATGTGTTAATTAGTTTTAGGTCCAATAAACATGATGAGCCCATTCCGAATTCAAGAATACTCGGGCAAATCATAGGCCCAAGTCTGCTAATAAACTCGTTGGCCCAAGCAAAGTCCAACAACCAGATGCAATTGATAAGTTCCGTATATAAGAAGTTGCCCTAAACGTATACTTATCAATTTTAACCTAATACCCAAATAACGCCTACCACAGAACCAATCGCTCATAGTATTTCTCTCCCAAACTCATCACTAGTCACAAACCTTTTCATCAATCTTATTATCTCATTTCCTTAATCATCTCCTTAATCTATCAATCCGAATCAACACAAACATAGACATAACCATACCGAATCCTTGATGACAGTTGTAGCACAAATCGAATCAAAAAAGCATTATTGAAGGCTTCAAGATCCTTTTGAAGGGTCTCAGGTAGGGTCGTTTTTGTTGTTTTGTTTTCGAGTTTAATTAACGAATCAAATAAAGTATATAACAAAATTGTTATAATACTTTGTTTATATTCGAATAGTATCAAGGATCAATGATGTTGATATTCGTGTGGCTTGACCTTTCAGGTCTTGATAAAAGTTTAGTAACCACGAATAATTCTGAGATCTCATGTGTTTATGTTATAGCTTCGAGTCTGAGTTTGATGGGATTGATGGTTGTGGTTTTGTTATGTGAGGATGGGTTTAGGATAGTTGATGGTGTTGTTGATACTGTGATGGGTGTGTTGTAGTTAGCCCCCACGATATATTCATCTTCTTCTTAATTGTTTTTGAAGACAGTTTAGACCAAGGAAGATTATTATGATTTGAGGTCATGATGATTTTATTTGGTGTGCTCAAATAGTTGAGTCCATTTACAGTTTACGCATAAGGTTGAGTTTATGCGTAAGCTAATCTTTAGGCGTAATCTTTTTCTACTTCTTGAAAGTTTATGCGTAACCTTGAAAGTGTATGCGTAAACAACCTTTAAGTGTTAACCAACTTTGTTACTCTCGTAAACCAAACCTTACGCATAAGCTAAGTTTTAGGCGAAAAACAAAGTTACGCATAAACAGGTTAAGCGTAAGCTATGTTAGGCGTAAACCATGTTAGGCGTAAAGAGAGTCCTTACGAGTAACTTTCCAAGTTACTCGTAACCAATCTGAAGATCCTTAGGCATAAAAAACAAGGGTTTTGACCCTGGTTGACTTTTTCCGGCCAATATTTTCCGACCAAAGATTCCGACTATCTCGAGAAACCCAAAAAAATGGTATAAAAGAACTCTATTTAGACGCACTTTGACCATGAGAATAAGAATAATCTGACCACTTGACTTGACACGAATATTTCACGAGATGGTTTAAAGTCTTAAAAAAAATACATAAACTGTTATACCAACAAACAGATATGTATCTTAAATTTGAAAAGATAAGACTTTTAGACCAAAAAAAAAACTGATACAATAAAACTTGTAAAAAAAAATCTGTTAACCAAAAATTT
The DNA here is from genome assembly GCA_019973895.1 of Chrysanthemum seticuspe. NCBI lineage: Eukaryota > Viridiplantae > Streptophyta > Magnoliopsida > Asterales > Asteraceae > Chrysanthemum > Chrysanthemum seticuspe. The sequence continues at coordinate 267,681,913 of BPTQ01000001.1, forward strand.
TTGTTAAAAGTTAAGATTAAAACAGAATTTTAAAACAAGTTTTTGACAAGAAAACATCACCAAAATCAACCAATGATAACAATCCGAACTTGCTCTCTGATACCAATTGTAGGATCATTTTTATGGATGATTTGGTGAATCGGGAGGTCTAGGAAGATGAAAGAACATCTTCATCATGTTAGAGAGATAAAGTAGAGAGAGAAGGGAGAATACTAGGTGTTTTATTATTAGGAAAATGAAAGGTTACACAAAGAGTCTCACCCTCTTAGGAAAGTCTAGGAGGGTATTTATAGCCTAACACATACAACTATGACTATATGACATAACAAGCCCATGTGTGTAAGCTAACAAAGATAGAAAATGTAATCCCGTCAATGTCGTTCTATTTACGAGTTATGAGCGATTCCAACAACAAAGATCTGACTTATCTGCTCAAGATACGCCACATAAATACTTTGACGTGCGCCGTATCAACCTAAAGACTTCACTAAGTAATTCCAAGATTACAAGACACATACGCCGTATCAAGATCGAAGATCAGCCGTGTCATATGACGGTGTACGATTATTCCAAAATATAATAATCTTGGACCCCACGTGAAGTGACCTAGATACGGCGTATCGAGTAAACTGATATACCGTATCGGTGCCGTTTCCGGAATGTATAAATACTGGATCGACTGCCTCATTTGACATACACACAATACCCAAGAAGGCGAAGACCATACCACACAAGACATGACCAGAAGAAGAATTCAGAGGCATAAGTAGGTCCTGTTAGTGCTTTAATTCAATAAGTAGATTTCGCTTTATTTGTATTAGTACTCTTTAATCCATCAGGATTGCGTGCCTTGTCTCCAATGTTTGACTCACATTTAATCTGCTTTCCCGTCGATTATAAGTGAATTTGATGTTTATTTGGATGTTCATGCGTTTGTTTTGATTACTTACATAGTTTATCGTGGCTTGTTTGCGCCGCCATACGCTTCCCGCAATTACTTCATTAATTGCATAATTAATGTAAGCCCTAACGGGATAAATAATACATAAATTTAGTAATCATTAAGGTGGTCTTAATTCAGGTTTAATTAATCGTGACAGGATTAGTTTGTTGAAAGACTTAAAGAAAGTATCTAGAGATCTAGGTGCGCCTAGGCTTAGGAATGATATACGCAGACACGTGAACAACCAACGAGAAAGTCCAGAATTAGTACTCATCATATACAACTAAGCAACTAAGCGAATAAAAATCTAATTTACTATCGGACAAGCCTCTTATCTGCTATTTGTATTCTTATCTATGTACGTGTGTGTCTATCGCCTTATTTATAGTTTTACTTAATCTAAACATCGTGCCAGTCTCACAGGCTGAAAACCCCCTTGCGTTAGATTAGGTTTAATTAGACTAAGTTTAGGATTAAAATACTGATAGATATCTAAGTGTTAACATTCCACTCTTAGTGATCGACACTCTACTTACCAACTAGGCTACACTGATCGGGTATACTGCTCGTTAGCGTTTGTTATAGGTTAAGTCGGCTAAATAAAAATTTAAAACTTGAATTCACAAATAGACCTATACACAACGGAACACATCAAGTTTTTTGGCGCCGCTGTCGGGGAGTGAATTGTTTATTACTTGCGTATTTGTTAGTATTTTGATTTAGATTTTTAACTTTAGTTTAATCTTTTTCTTTTTATTTTTATTTGACTAACTTTGTTATATATTTGACTATTTGTATTGCTTGTATATTTGTGTTTTTCAGTATTTTTCTTGTTTTTATTTTTTGTTTGATTTATGCATTGTTTATTTTTTTTTCTTTTTTCTTTTTCTGCATATTTATCTGTCTGCTGTAAACTGCTGATCTAAACGATACGGCATATCTAATTTCATAGATACGGCGTATTGTGTTTTATTATTCGTACAACATATCTTATTTAATTATTCGAGTACGACATATCTGATCCCATAGATACATCGTATTCTAGTTTTTAATAAGAATCTTTTAAAACCCTAAACCTAATACGACGCATAAGCTTCTGCTTATACGGCGTAATTTTTTTTTCAAAAACAGATCCGAATTTTTAAATCATTTAAGTACGACGTATCGATTAACCTCGCTACGGCGTATTTATTTTCTAAATTAAAAGCTTAATTTTTAAACGTAACGAGAGTACGACGCATAAGCTTTTGCTTACACGACGTATCTATATTCTTTCATTTAAGTGTAGGATCGTTTATTTAATGTTGTTTAGATGATTCGGGTGGTCTATGATTATGATTAAACAAGTATGTCATTGTTAGAGAGATGAAGAGAGGAGAGGGTGTTCTAGAGAGAGAAATAATCAAAAGGAAATGTTAGATTAATGAGAAGCACCACCCTTCCCTTAGTGGGAAGGGTATTTATAGTTACGAACTAAACGCCCTCCTGACGGGCTGTGGATCAGGCATACAGTGGGTAAAGACCCGTCCTTCCTCCACGGTGTTACTCTAAACTAATCTACGTTACTAACTAACTAATTAACTGCTAAACAACGTAAATAATGACAAGTCTACGAGCTAACATATGCTAGACTATAATTGGGGTGACCGACACTTTCATATGAAATTTCCAATTCCTAACAATCTCCCCCTAAGGGAGGTCACCCCATGATTTACATCTTGAATCCTAGCATTCTTGCTTTGTCTTTAGTTCCAAGCTCGTAGACTTCAATTCTTCAAATTCCGTATCCTTTGTGCTTGAGTAGCGATTCTTCAAAGTCCACATAGTTTGTACTTCCAGTGGAGGTCTTTGAACTGATCCACATCTTTGATGATCTTCGAGCTTTCTTTGAGATCATCAGCCACAGTAAATCTCTGGATCACCCTTTGTTGTGTTGCCTTCATGTGATGTTGTGACTTTAGGACCAACATGCTCACACTTTCTGGACCATGACATCTTTTCGTCATAGTAGCAGAAGCTTTTACTGGTTCATGATAATTGCAGCAGCGTAGCAGAAGCATAGTATAAAAATATCAGAGCCAGGTTATGTAGATATGCACTAGTCATGATTTCTTCAATTAAGTGTGGATGCTGTGAGCATGCGGCTTTGGATTGACTTCTCAATTCTGATCAGCTGCAACCGTCCAAATGTACCTGCAAACAACAGTTAGCAATAAAACACATGAAAGTGTCTTTGATCACTTTTGTTGAATTGAGGTACACGGCCCACGGTTCCCCGTTGATCAGTACAAGTACTGCCTGTGATCAGGTATAATTCCGAAGAATCTCCTTGACAGGGTTTCGCAGCTGTTCTAGCTGTTCTCAAACCGGAACGTCTCAAAGAAGACAACACAGAGTGAGTGAACCAACGAATTGAGATTCACTGACTGATGAAAAATTGATTTGAAAACAATCGCGTATTGCTTTAGAAGAAAGATTTTTGCAATACGACGAAGGTTTTATGAGAAAGATCAATTTTCAATTTAAAATACTTTTTGTATTTGAAAAAGAATACACATTCGATGTGCTAGAGAGAAGAAAAGATTTGCACATCGAACGGTTTTTCCAAAAGTATTTTTTCAATCAGAAATACTTTTTGTGTTTAAAAACATGAGTACACATTCGATGTGCTAAAGAAAAGAAGATTTACACATCGAACGGTTTTTCCAAAAGTATTATTCAATTCATTTCCTGGACCAAGGTTGATTCAAGAGTGAATCGCCCATCGTTTCTGTCTAGTTGTCACAAGCTTGATCTATTGGATAGATCTCACATGCCACCTACCAAGAGCTTGTTTGATGTTGGCTCTAGAAGGATTTCCATCTTCATCATGAATATTTTACATATCACTCGGATGTTCTGGCAATACCACAAGGATAATGCGTAGGACTCTTAATATATTCTTACTTTCCACATTGTGTGAAACAGCAAGTCTTCATCAATTTAGTGTCCTAAAGAGATATTGTGGATGATCTCTTGGCTCTAGACTCAATTGTGCACATTTGGTTCCTATGCCGGAGACTAGGGAGAGGGTCTCCTTCTTCATTATCAACAATCTCTAAGAGAAAGTCGATAGATAATGTAGGTTCCCCGTGAGAATGAAACAAGCCCTTTTAAGAGGAACTTGAGTAGCTTGGGAAGTTAGGTGCAGTGCGTCACTGGGTCCATGACATCTTGTCTTCAATACCGGCGTTACCTTGGTAACCACCAGTAGCATATGTATTGAACCCGGTTTCTGCCCCAAGGTTGAATTAATGGAGGGCTATTTCTTTTCACCCTTTTCACATTCAATTCTTTTTCATTATTCAACCCCTTCAGTGCTTACCGAGACTTCATAACTAGAACCTTGTTGGGTTTATTCCAGTACTAGCTCTGTCTCAGTCTGCACTCTTCCCATTTCTCACTTTTCTCCTTTTTATCATTATACCTAAGGACTTCTATACTATCTAGTGGATTGTCCCTGGGTAGATCCCTCCGGCTCTGGTTGGATCGTGGGAACGAATACCTAGCCTAACCATCCATATAACACCATGCATAAAGTAAATTGGTCAGTCTTTTTGGTACAGTTCTTTCTTTCTCGAAACCAGTTGAAAAATCATTTGGAAAATCAATCAAGGTACTTGTGATATAAGATCAACACATTTTGTGCCTTAACTGTTTTAGTTCTTTTAGAAATGCTCCCGCTCAACATGTGCATATGATTTTGAAATTGTTTAGCACATGGAGGCAAGAGTTCTTTAAAATAATTTCTTGATCACAATTTTCGTGGAAAAAACCATTTGATTTTCTTGGTAAATTCTCCCCCTAAAAATGTGCGTTGGTTATTTGAAATCATTTAACACATAGAGGAAAGAAGTTTTAGAAGTACTTCCACGATTGCCAATAGAAACCATTAGAAAATCAATCAAGGTACTTATGTTGAAACATAGAAATCTTTGTACCTTGAAAGTTTGTTTTCTTTTGAAATGTCCCCCCTCAATATGTGCTTCAAGATTCGAAAGCATTTAGCACATATGGGAGAGCAGCCTGCACTTTTGAATCTTAACAATCATCACTTATCAGATTTCATATTTAAATCACATTTTCTCCCCCGATCAAAAATATCAAATCCTTTGAGATTTTGGATCCCAAGTGATTTAAATAGGTTTTAGAAAATATGGGAGAAAATATGTCTGGTTTAAATTCTCTTCTGGTTTTTTGGTTAAATGCTTCTCCTCAATCATGTGCATCATGTATTTGAAATCATTTGGCACATGAAGGAAGAAGTGCTTTTGAAACAATTACCCTTTAAACAGATTTGAGATTTAAATCACGATCTCTCCCCCGATCAAAAATTTCAAACCTTTTGAGATTTGTGATCCCAATTGATTTAAATCATTTAAAAGATTTTGGGGAAAGACGTGGCATGATTTAATTTTGAAATAGACTGATAAGGATCAATTTTAGACAATAAAGATTGTTAGGCTTTGTTTGTTTTTTCAAAGAAGAGCTTTTTTCCTCTTTTGTCTGCAGGCGCGCATACATTATCTTTGAAGACCGTTTGTTTTTTTTCAGACATAAGAGGATATAATCACTTCTTTCCTCTTCACCAATGCAGACATAATTTAGGTCTTTTTTCCACTTCTTTCCTCTACACCAATGCAGACATAAGAGGAAAAATGAAAGAAGTACTTCAATAAAACAAAAAACAAACGGTTTTCTTCTTGCAGATGAAGAGCTTAAATGTACCTCTTCTTCTGCAGACATGGTTTGCAGATGAAGAGGTAAAAGCTCTGAAAAAACAAACGAAACCTAACTCTTCATATTTACAGTCTTTTAAAAGAGTGATTTTGTTAACTTAACAACTCTAGTTCTTGCACTCATAAAGTGATTACAAATTGACATTTTATAATATCTAACATCTTCCTTTCTTTCTCCGATTCCGCTTCACACACTTACATGTAGCACGATCAAGATGCAACAATTTTTTTTTTAAACAATTAACACCTCGTAGGTTTACGTTTGATGGCCATCCCCATCCCCGTTTTTACTCTACATCCCCATCCCCGTCTCCATCGGGGAATTGCTTTACATCCTCAACCCCGCCCCTAATGGGGATCGGGGATCCCCGTGGGGATTCGGGGATTTTCAATCCTTATGAACTAACATAAATTTTTCACCAACTCATCGAAAATATAAAGAATTTTAACTCATAAAGTGTTTGAAGAAACGTGCGTACATCACACATAGTTGGATTCATTACGATTTCAATTCAACTTTAAAGCATCCTCAACATTGTAACATCACATATAATATAAAAACAATATGTATCATGTGTCTATTCTGACAAAATAACAATATGTAGTTGGTGCTTATGCTCCTAATTCTAAAGGTACTTGATTCTATAAATATCACATAGGCATATAAATATACATGTCGATACTCATAAACATATATACATATACATATAAAAGTTATTCAAGTATGGATATAACATATAAATTCTAAATACTTATATACTAGAAAGATCGGAGTCGGGGTCGGGTTCGGAGATTTATGTTATCCCCATCCCCGCTCCATCCCCGGTTTCATATTTTGGGGATTCCCCCATCCCCGTCCCCATCCCCCGTCAACTCGGGGATTCCCCGGTCAAAATCGGGTTTGGGGATCGGGTCCCTATCGGGTACGGATTTTTTTGCCATCCCGCATGTCATGGGGATGGCCTCTTGTTTTTCAAGCCCTGGGTCGTCATCCCAATTCCACATAATTTGACTAAGATCATCATTAGTTTCTCCTAGATAGCATAGGTACAATATCTGAAAGATTTGTTCCATAGATGGGCGCTCTTCTTGATTTGGTTGAAGACACCTTGAGATGAGTAGAGACAACTCAAAAGCTCCTTTTGAATTATAAAGTCGAAGCTGTGGGTCCATTATCATTCCCAGATTTACCTCATCTTCGAGTAATGGAATCGCCCATTTCACCAAATTTTGCTTTCCCTCAGCTCTGGTCACGTCATATACCTTCAACCCCGTGAGTATTTCAAGCAGTACCACTCCAAAAGCGTATATCTCACTCTTCACCCACAAACCTGCCAAATTATTGTATCGCTTCAAATCCATTGACAATGTGCGCTGGGTAACCCATGATCATGTATATCAAGAATAGAATTAAAAAGCTTCCGCTTAGAGCAGAACATATAAAGCATCAGTGCACTCAGACACTTCATAAATGTTACCTTCAGAATTTGTTACTTGGTGACTACCAACTAACCACTCAGGAGCAGCATAAAATGCATCAGTGTGGAAAGAATATGAACCAAGAGCCACAAAAGACTTTTCCACTTCAAAATTTGAAAGACGGGCATTATATTTCTGAAAGGTATAGAAAAGAAATTAAACCGGATGTTATGTTAAGATGTAAATTAAACCACAAAGATATCAAAGGGCGGCAATCTAAGTTACCGAGTCCACCAAAATATGAGCGGTCTTAAACTGACTATAGGCTTGATGATTCCTCTGGTGTAAGAAAGACAGACCTTGAGCTGCTCCTATTGCTATTTTCAGTCGTGTAATCCAAGGAGGTGAAGTTGTGCCGGGATCTGCATATACCGTAACATATATGTCATGTCTCGAAGACTCAAAACAACCTAATTGTGCAGGGTTATGACTGTGAGACTCAAAGTCAGTGTCACAGATTTGTGTATGGAGATTTTAGAAAGTGACTGTTCATCGCGAGGTTCGAAAACATGTATCTATTTATGAGATGAAAGTCTTAAGATTTTCATTACAATTACAAGCTAGATGATATTTGTATAATTGTACCTCCAAAGAGTAGTTTATCCAAACTTACGTCCTCCCTTAGCTCATAAACACAAAGCAGTTCTTGCTCATTCAAGCAAAATCCAAAGAACTTTACAAGGTTCGGATAATTAAATTCTTCTGGTTTGAGCTCCAGCTGCACTCCCAAATTGTAAGATGTTATGAGCAACTTATACGTTACAATAGATGGATTTATGTAAATGAACATAGACCCTGAGTATGTACTAACAGAAAACATAAACAAAGTATAATGCTCACTCCTATCCTATCTTTCATAAGTACTGTACCACAATATCATTTCTTAGATAGAAGACAGGGGTCAATTGCAAAGTACCTTTGATGTTCCAATATGCCTCTTTCTAACATAGATCGGCAAACCAACACCATATTCTGTAGGGGCATATGTCTTTTCATCAATCCAGCCTTTGTAAATGGTTTCGGGTAAAACTGTGGAATGCTCCTCGTGTTTAAAATCATTTGTTGCGCTTAGCAGATCAGTGTATGTGAAATTTCCTAGACTCTGGTTGTTGAATGTCTCAACACCGCTAGCATGAATTTCAGAGATTCCCACTGTCTGAGTCGACATCAGCGTTTTAAAACCCGGGTTGACCAGGCCGGTTGAAACGTGAACTGATCGCGTGACCGGAAGGCGGCTTTGAGCGAAAAATCCGGTTGAACCGCCAGTTAAACCCGTTGAACTGTGACCTGGTGGCTCGGCAGGGTCAATTAGAAAACCGGTTTTTAAAACATTGGTCGAACTCACCTCCGTCTTGCCTGCGAAAAAATATCTTACCCTATTAATGAACCTTCCTTCATCGACACTAGAATCGGAACTTTCTCTTTCTTGTAAAAGAATAGACTCAAGCTTGACTACAACCTCCGCCATGGTAGGGCGGCGTTTTGGTTGATTATGTAGGCATTGGACTGCTATGTTTGCGAAATCTTTCAAGCATTTCTTTGAGATTTGTCCCATCAGTCTAGAATCAATAATCTGATTAAGTTTTCCCACTTTGAACTGATCTTGAGCCCAAACTGCTAAACTCCATTGCTCTTCATCAAGGGTTGAATCTACTGCTTGTTTCCCGGACAATGCCTCAAACAGTACAACCCCAAAGGCATATACATCGGATTTTCTTGTCAATTTTCCGCTATAGAAATAACATAGATCCATATATCCAATTGTTCCTTTGACACCAGTGCTCACAAAAGTTCGTGTCTGATTTATAGGACCAACTTTGGCTAGTCCAAAGTCTGAAATTTTAGCAGCAAAGTTTGCATCCAACAAAATGTTGGAGGACTTCACATCCCGGTGTATCACTCCATGCTGAGTTGATGTACCTGTGTGGAGGTAATCTAGTCCGCGAGCCGCGCCTAAGCATATCTTTAGTCTCTGTAACCATGATAACTCAGTATAATCTTTGTGCAGATGATCTTCAAGGGTCCCATTGGGCATAAACTCATATATTAGGCACATCTCTTTGCCTTCATCACAATAACCAATTAGCGACACAAGATTACCGTGTCTTAGCTTAGAAAGGACCTTAACTTCAGCCTTGAATTCACTTGCTCCTTGGTTGGATGTGATATGCAATCGTTTAATTGCAATTTCGTTTACTGGCCCGATCTTGGTGAGACATTTATACACCTTTCCGAATCCCCCACGGCCAATGACTAATGTCTCGTCAAAGCTGTTGGTTAACAATAAAATCTCAGCTAGTGTAAAACTTTGACATGTTTGATCTGGCAGTATGAATGATGAGTCTGTATTTGCAGGTAACATCGCTTGCTTGCTTGCCCGGCCTTTGGATCTGCAAGATATGTCTTCAGTTGAGCGGGTCTTTGTTTGCAAGTCAACGGATGATATTGGCTGAGTCTTGCGTTGTTAGCTTGCAAGTTGACGTTTTCTATATCACGAAATTTCTACGCCCGCCAATATCGACCAAAATATGCATATTTTAGTCCAATTTTTAATAAGTTGACATATTGGCTGAGTCTTACGTTGTTGGCTTGCCTGTCACGTCACTAATAACTTTACTACTCCATCTGTCATTAATAGTTTAGTTTTCTTTGTAAACTACTAAAAATAAATAAGGAATTTTGATCGAGTTTTGTATAGGGTCTGTAAATACTATATCTTTTATTTATATAATAAAACAAAACCCCTAGTGAAAATTTTATATTTCAAAAAAATCAATTCATACCTTTTTTAGTAATAATTTTTTTAATTTGATTTTTTAAAAAACATTTTAATTATTAAAAAAACCTTAAATATTTCTATATTTGACAAACAATTATAAGAATTCATTTTTATAAAAAAATCGAGTTAAAAAGTATATGTGTAACAAATATAAAAAATTAAAGCTTCGAAAAAGCGGAGTAATATACAAATATTTGAGGGGTTAAAACTAAACTTTAGACAAACAAAACCCCACAGCAATTCATAGTCGAGCCACACAAACATTATTTTTCTTTCAAACTCACATCGAACCCTAAATCAAAAATTGGGTGAATATGTTTTAATTTAATTATTGTTGCAGAATATAATTTTAATAATATGTATAGAAGAACAAAAACTCTTCCAATGGTCTAAAGGTATGATTTTGTTTTAAGTTTGATTTTTAAAGGGTTGTGAATTTTCTGTTGATTTTTTTTTTTTTTAATTTGGATAAATTTAGGGTCTGATTGAGGCTATAATTTGATTAATAAATTTTGAAAATAAGAAAATCATAGAGTAAGAGGATGGGTGGTTCTCAATTAGTTAGTAAATCTCCATATGGGTTCTTTGATTTCATGTTTTTTTGAGTTTAATTGGTGCTCTAATTTTTTTAATCCCTCGTGTTTTTTTGAGTTTAATTGGTGCTTTAATTATTTTTTTTTTACATAAATCAACAATTATAACCATGAGGGATTAAAAAAATAATATAAGTAAATTATACAAGTTAGATAAGTGGCAAGTTTCTATAACGGCTCCAAAGTCCATCACATTTTGCTTTTCATCTACTTTTTTAGGAGCAATGCTATTTCATAAAAATTCAGGATTGACAGTGTTAGGTTATAAGAACCTTACGTTTTTCTGGAACAATGTTTGGGTGATAATCAATAACATATTGGGTGAGGTTTTGAGTATGCAAAACAATTTGTGTATTGTTTGAATTCTAACCATTTATACAAGTGTCATAGACAGGTTAAAAAATGGGTCACAATTGGTAAAACAAAGCCTGTTATGGGGATTGGAAAAGGTTTGCATATGTGTTAAACAACCACACGGTTATGTGCATGTGGATACAAACAAAGACTTTGTGCACGTTATGTTTAATTTCCTATAGGTGGACTATAATAGGTCAATAGATTGCTCCTAAGCACACCTGTAATACTCATGTTAAATTTGCTCTCAATGTTAATTTTCTTTCTTTCAAATAGCAATGTTATAATTCGGAAGGGTATATGGTTTTTTTGGTTATAAAAAGTTGTTGAACCGGAGATGTTCATGAATCATCTCATCTAAGTTTAATTCTGTCACTTTTGTTTAGTACTATATCAGTTGGCAAGGTTGTAAAAATCGCTCGGCGGTACCGTAGCGGTTGACCCCCGCCAAGCGCCATAGCCGCCATGGCGGTGACCCTAAATTATAAAGGAATTTATTAAAGAAATAAATATTAGCAAGATTAATCATTAATTATAAAAACTAGCTTAAATTAGAACAAAATCAATAAAATCGAAGTTAATTTCCGTGAATTTGAAAAAAAAAACCCTAGATCTGAAGTTGACCAGCGTTGACCGTCGGTGACCGAACCGCCGCCAAGGCCGATTTTGACCGCCAAGCTCCGATTTTGACCGATTTCTGACCGATTTTGACCGAAACGCCATGTTAGATCGATTTGGGAAATATCGTGGCGGTGGACCCCCGATATCAGCCATGGCCGATTTTTACAACACTGTCAGTTGGTGTTTTAGTTTGTTTTCTGTTTAATAAAATTGGTAATATTTATTAAGTATTGTATTAGAAGGTGCTTGTGGATGTTTATAAAAAATGTTTTTCTAATTTTCTTGTATTCGTATTACATGTAAGCAGTTTTTTTAGTGCTTACTGAAATTGTTTATATGCTTATTAGGCCATCTTCAACCATGTCTTTCAATTTTGCAATAAGATAGGATTTCTTCGTTAGTCGCTGATTCTCCAAATTTAAGATATCCTTTAAGAGGGGATTAGCGACAAAGTGGTGAGATTAGCTCATGTCATCGTTGCTTATGCTTCTCATTGAGAAACGAGGTAATCCGATGAGGCCTTTTGTTTGTATCTGGAATGTCTTCATATTGAGATTAGGCTATGTTTATATACGCACACGGCACACCATATGTTTTATGGAAATGCTATATAGATTTAAGTGATTTCACTCTATAGTTTTTATCAAATGTTAGTTCAGTTCCTATCGCCAATGAATGAAAAACATAAGAAAGAAAGTTAGATACACATATTATTAGAGGAGCAGTTTTACCCTGGTAGAGATGTAACAATTCGCATTTTCGGGTCACTATTCATTTTACAATTCACTGTTACTATTCACTTTTTACTATTCACTCCCGAAATTTTTATTTCACATTCTCGTAAGATAAATTATTTTAGTAATGACCTGAGAGTTGGACAATCGTTAGATCATTTTCGCAAAAGTTATTAAGAAAACATCGTCTTAAAATTTCATTTTGGTCAGAACACCATTTCAACATCCCGCGCATAACGAAAACTGCCTCTGACAATTTTTCCCACATCAGATTAATTTTTAGATCACTCATAATTAATTAGAGAATTTTTAAGATTTCTTTTAAATGTTACCAAATAAACCCTGTGCCGTACGAGACTAAACTTACGTTTTAAACAAATATACTTAGAACCAGACTTAACCATTCCGGCACTGTATTTCCTAAGATATTTTGAAACTTTTACATTTTTTTTGGAAAAGTCAAACATATTTCCCTCCTCCTTTGACCATAAAGAAATTAACCTTGTACGTACTACATTTTTGATTAAATCGCGTAACTTTTAGACTTCACGTATAACTGTAAAGTTATCCCACGTACGACGAAAACCACATTTTGACATCTCATATCACTTTTAGACTAATTTTAGTCTACTCTAAATAAATCCACGGTCATTTCCCTGAAATCTCGTTCTTTTATGATAAATTGCATTTTACGCGTTTTTGACCCGTGTTTCCAGCTTTAAGCAGCGTTTTTGCACCCAATGAGACTTATCACCCATTTTATATTTTTAGATGAAGTATAATGATGAGTTTCATCATTCCTACAAGTTTCGTATTTTTACGATACCCGGTTTTACGTTTTATGACTTAACAACTTACCGTTAGCGATTCTCGGAACCAAACTACACTCCGTAAAATCAAGATAGTATCAAGAAATTCCAATCTTATCCACCACCTCACCATATGAACGTGTAAAAACACATGTATGGGTGATATTTGATCATTCCTTAGATCATTACAAGTATACAACTTAACCATGGTTAGTTTTTAACCCAATATATAGTTAACTCCTAAATTTTCCCTATAAATACCAAACTAAAAACTACATAAGTTCTTGCACCACACCTCTTTATCTATCAAAGTCCTAAAACCCTAAGGCACTTATCTTATATTTTGTAAGAAAGTTAACTAGTTTTTTAAAGAAAACTAGTGTTTGATCTTCGTTCTTGGAAGTTTTCAAGAAAGAGTCGTTATAATCTTCAAATAACATCAAATCTCCAAAAAGACGTCGTTATAATCTTCTTTTCTTCTTCGGGTTCTCAAGAAGGCGTTGTTATAATCTTCTAATAGCCTTGGGTTTTCAAAGATTGCAAATTCTACATCGAAGCTCCGCTTATATTTCTTTTTTTCATAATACTCAAGCATTCTATATTAAGGTAAGTATTTATAAAACCCAAACTTATTTAAATACTTATAAACTTTGTTAGTTTATTTATTGTATTTATAAACTCTTAATATATCATATAATCAAGTAATTAAAATACATGTTTTACATATTAAGCACTACAACACTAGGGAACTTCGTGTGAGGGGTTCATTTGGGTAAACGGATCGACGAGTTGTTGGATTTACGAATTAAAGTGTCCTAGCTCCTCGAACGTTTACTGCATGACCTCTGAATTATGATGGCCCAAACGGTAGTACGAGATATACAAACTAAAACCATTTCTATAAACAAACATACAAATACTACATCATGATCAATGTAATGGCATATATAGGCTTGTTCATGTTTTCTTAGGCATTATTCCGAACCTAAGAGTTGACATCATATTCTAGGTTATACGTAGAGACTTCCAGGCTTATCCATCGATTCCGTTATACGTTGTGATATCATTTATTAAGGTGAGTTTTATAGCCCCTACTTTTATACGTTTTAAATTACTTTTGGGCGAGATACATGCTCAACTATTTTCATTTACTTTCACAAGTACTCTAAACTTTTAAGGATTACCGTGAGTTCGTAGCCCCACTTTTACTCATTTTAATACTCGTTTAAACTCTTTGGGGGAGATACATGCTCAACTACTTGCTTTTACTTGTATAAATACTCAAAACATTATACTTGATTGCATTATACATGATTGCATTATACTTGATTGTATTATACTTGATTACGTTATACTTGATTTCGTTATACATACTTGGAAATACTTTACTCGCTTAATTTAAATACATGAATTATATTTACAAACGTACACAATACTCTATGCTGTCGGAGAGATATTGATAGTACCATAAGTCGGGTATATGCCCCCGCCCTTGTGTACCCGATTCATGACCTTGGGATTAATATAGTACTATTTGGGAAGATGCCCCCGCCCATGTGTACCCGATTCATGACATTGGGTGAATATAATCCGGTGTATTGTGCAAACTATATTTTGGCATTCTTTAAAAGCTTTACATGTTAAACAAACTCTATGAACTCACCAACCATTATGTTGACACTTTTTAGCATGTTTATCTCAGGACATAAGGCGATAGCTATTGCATGGAACTTAGAGTCGCACGACATATTTTGAAGACTTACGCTTTTATCATTTACTATTCGAAACATTTTGTAAACATTTATATATTATACTTTGGAACCTCATTGTTTGTAACTCTGATTTCATTAATCGAATGGTAACTTTTCAAAACGTCTCATTTAGAGGTCGTTTTCTATAACTTGTACTTTGTATTATGAAGTAGCACCCCAATGACATAAACTTCCGCTGTGGTATTTTGGGGGTGTTACCGATTGGTATCAGAGCATTGGTTATAGAGAACTAGGTAGCATTTAGAGCCTAGACTATAACTACTATATACATTACCTTCCTCCCTATCGCCTTGCACACTTTAGACTTTTTCGTAATTTTAGCACATAAGAGAGATTTCTATGAATTGACTGAAACACCGAACATCATATGAGTCGATTAGTCCAAGCATTGCATAGTTGCTCCTAAATTATACATAGCCTGATCACCTATGTCTAATTCAGGAAGAATCATGCAATGAAGGGAGTATTAGTCTCATATGTGTAAGCAATTCCATAATTGAGCCAAATTTTCAAAAGACTTTCTTCAAAACCACTTGTTTCCTAGCTTGATTCTAGTGACAGTTCTTGTCTGATGAGTTGCGAAAATCAAGCTAAGAGTCAAGTTGTTAAACCGATTTAGCCTAATCGCATGACAATTCTTGTCTGATGAGTTGTGGGATTAAGTAAAAATTGGTTACCTATAGATCTTTTGAGGGTTATGCTCAAGTATGGGAAAGTTTGCCTCATCAAACCTAGCCATAAGAGAGTATGTCTATAGAACAGGTAATAGTCGCGATAGTCACAAGAACGTACCTAATTAGATAAGAAACCTATATACATGAGCTTTGACGAAATCCCTTAGACTATGCACACTGTAAGTAGTGAACATCAACAGAACTTCGGGACGAAGTTCCCTTTAAGGGGTAGGTACTGTAACAATTCGCATTTTCGGGTCACAATTCATTTTTACTATTCACTGTTACTATTCACTTTTTACTATTCACTCTCGAAATTTTTATTTCACATTCTCGTAAGATAAATTATTTTAGTAATGACCTGAGAGTTGGACAATCGTTAGATAATTTTCGCAAAAGTTATTAAGAAAACATCGTCTTAAAATTTCATTTTGGTCAGAACACCATTTCAACATCCCGCGCATAACGAAAACCGCCTCTGACAATTTTTCCCACATCAGATTAATTTTTAGATCACTCATAATTAATTAGAGAATTTTTAAGATTTCTTTTAAATGTTACAAAATAAACCCTGTGCCGTACGAGACTAAACTTACGTTGTTTGGATCCTATATTTATTGTGTTTGATGATTCAGGTGGTCTTGGATGATGGAAGTACATGTTAGCCATTTAGAGAGAGAAAGTAAAGAGATGGGTGTTCTTGGTAGAGACTTGGTTTACAAATGAAAGGTTAGATTATGTGAGAAGCACCACCCCTTCCAAGGATGGAAGGGGTATTTATAGTTACAAAGACTACGTCCTCCTATCGGACTATGGATCAGGCATAAAGTGGGTAAAGACCCGTCCTTCCTCCACGGTGTTACTCTAAACTATTCTACGCTACTGACTAACTAATTAACTAATAAATAACGTAAACAACGACAAGTCTACGAGCTAACCTATGCTAGATAATATTTGGGGTGACCGACTCTTCACAATAGAATTTCCAATTCCTAACATACGTTATAAACAAATCTACGTAGAACCAGACTTAACCATTCCTGCACTGTATTTCCTAAGATATTTTGAAACTTTTACATTTTTTTTGTAAAAGTCAAACATATTTCCCTCCTCCTTTGACCATAAAGAAATTAACCTTGTACGTTCTACATTTTTGATTAAATCGCGTAACTTTTAGACTTCACGTATAACTGTTAAGTTATCCCACGTACGAAGAAAACCACATTTTGACATCTCATATCACTTTTAGACTAATTTTAGTCTACTCTAAATAAATCCACGGTCATTTCCCTGAAATCTCGTTCTTTTATGATAAATTGCATTTTACGCGTTTTTGACCCGTTTTTCCAGCTTTAAGCAGCGTTTTTGCACCCAATGAGACTTATCACCCATTTTATATTTTTAGATGAAGTATAATGATGAGTTTCATCATTCCTACAAGTTTCGTATTTTTACGATACCCGGTTTTACGTTTTATGACTTAACAACTTACCGTTAGCGATTTTTGGAACCAAACTACACTCCGTAAAGTCAAGATAATATCAAGAAATTCCAATCTTATCCACCACCTCACCATATGAACGTGTATAAACACATGTAGGGATGATATTTGATCATTCCTTAGATCATTACAGGTATACAACTTAACCATGGTTAGTTTTTAACCCAATATATAGTTAACTCCTAAATTTTCCCTATAAATACCAAACTAAAAACTACATAAGTTCTTGCACCACACCTCTTTATCTATCAAAGTCCTAAAACCCTAAGGCACTTATCTTATATTTTGTAAGAAAGTTAACTAGTTTTTTAAAGAAAACTAATGTTTGATCTTCGTTCTTGGAAGTTTTCAAGAAAGAGTCGTTATAATCTTCAAATAACTTCAAATCTCCAAAAAGACGTCGTTATAATCTTTTTTTCTTCTTCGGGTTCTCAAGAAGGCGTTGTTATAATCTTCTAATAGCCTTGGGTTTTCAAAGATTGCAAATTCTACGTCGAAGCTCCGCTTATATTTCTTTTTTTCATAATACTCAAGCATTCTATATTAAGGTAAGTATTTATAAAACTCAAACTTATTTAAATACTTATAAACTTTGTTAGTTTATTTATTGTATTTATAAAATATTAATATATCATATTATCAAGTAATTAAAATACATGTTTTACGTATTAAGCACTACAACACTAGGGAACTTCATGTGAGGGGTTCATTTGGGTAAACGGATCGACGAGTTGCTGGATTTACGAATTAAAGTGTCCTAGCTCCTCGAACGTTTACTGCGTGACCTCTGAATTATGATGGCCCGAATGGTAGTACGAGACATACAAACTAAAACCATTTCTATAAACAAACATACAAATACTACATCATGATCAATATAATGGCATATATAGGCTCGTTCATGTTTTCTTAGGCATTATTCCGAACCTAAGAGTTGACAACATATTCTAGGTTATACGTAGAGACTTCCAGGCTTATCAATCGATTCCGTTATACGTTGTGATATCATTTATTAAGGTGAGTTTCATAGCCCCTACTTTTATACGTTTTAAATTACTTTTGGGGGAGATACATGCTCAACTATTTTCATTTACTTTCACAAGTACTTTAAACTTTTAAGGATTACCGTGAGTTCGTAGCCCCACTTTTACTCATTTTAATACTCGTTTTAAACTCTTTGGGGGAGATACATGCTCAACTACTTGCTTTTACTTGTATAAATACTCAAAACATTATACTTGATTGCATTATACATGATTGCATTATACTTGATTGCATTATACTTGATTGCATTATACTTGATTATGTTATACTTGATTTCGTTATACATACTTGAAAATACTTTACTCGCTTAATTTAAATACATGAATTGTATTTACAAACGTGCACAATACTCTATGCTGTCGGAGAGATATTGATAGTACCATAAGTCGGGTATATGCCCCCGCCCTTGTGTACCCGATTCATGACCTTGGGATTAATATAGTATTATTTGGGAAGATGCCCCCGCCTATGTGTACCCGATTCATGACCTTGGGTGAATATAATCCGGTGTATTGTGCAAACTATATTTTGGCAGTGGGTTGTGAACACACAGGTTGCAAGTTTTGTATGGACGGAACTTGGAACTGAGTGGATTTACAATGCCTTTGCTGTATAAACATTCTTTAAAAGCTTTACATGTTAAACAAACTCTATGAACTCACCAACCATTGTGTTGACACTTTTTAGCAGGTTTATCTCAGGACATAAGGCGATAGCTATTGCATGGAACTTAGAGTCGCACGACATATTTAGAAGACTTACGCTTTTATCATTTACCATTCGAAACATTTTGTAAACATTTATATATTATACTTTGGAACCTCAATTTCATTAATCGAATGGTAACTTTTCAAAACGTCTCATTTAGAGGTCGTTTTCTATAACTTGTACTTTGTATTATGAAGTAGCACCCCAATGACACAATCTTCCGCTGCGGTATTTTGGGGGTGTTACAAGAGGCGGTTACAAAACGTAATAGTTGGCAATAAACTTTAGTAGGGTGGCAAAACATGAGGATTACAGGGTTGAGTAACGATATGGGTTGACTCTTCATCCTTTCTTTCTTTCTTCCTTTTTCTTTAGACTTTATAGATTATCATTCCATTATATATGATTACATAAATGACATTTGGAACATGTAAATCTTAATTCTCATAAGAAAGTGACACATTTTGGATCACTTTCAAACTACTTGACATTTTCAGTTTTAGCAAATAGCCAAATTTTATACATGTTTGACTAGTAAGACATGATATGACCCAACCAAACTATATGTAAGTAAACGAGATAAAATTTTGACTTCTAACTGAACACGTCAGGCTGGCTGCACATGCACTACATGGTAAGGATCTCAATTCGCTATTGGCATGCTAAAGGCAAAGACAATAATCCCAAGGTAATAGGGACCACAACGCTAACTATATTCACAAGTAAGGAATGGCATAAAAGTTTGCAAAGGCATGAGCAAAGAACTAGAAAACAATATCAAAATCTTTTACTCTAAATAGTATCCCATATATTTCAATCCTTAAAATCTGTATTTTCTCCCCTTCTGTAAACTGAGGTAAATTTTTCTCGGTCACTGCCAACCATGGCATTATTGCTGCAAATCTTTTCATTGTGACATGTTGCCCAACGCAATTGAAGAATTCTCCACCAACAGATAACTCAATCATCGTCCTATTAAAAAATTGTACCCATTAGAAATGATATCGGTCAGTCATAGACCATACAACATTGCTCAACCACACTACAGACTATAGAGCATGATAGGCACCATAAATGTAGAATCTCTCATTAAAAGTACATATTGGTGACTTGGTGCTTATATGAGCTTAATAAGATTTCATCAGTCTGTTTAGCAGTCGAAGGCCGCGTCTTTTGGGATTCTTTTGTTGGTATGCTGTTTGTTTGTTGATTAATTATTTTTGATGTTGTAATAATGTGATAATTAGGGGGTGTGTGGAATTAGCTTACTATCGGGCTGATGAGCTTATTTGTGTTTGCAAAAGCTTATAAGCCTCTGTATTTTACTACAACTTCAACTTATGGCTTATTTAAGTCCATAAGCTCAACTTAATAAACTCATAAGCAGGAAAAACAATGGGCTTATGAGCTTTACAAATAAACCCATAAACCCGAAAAATAAGCTAATCCACCCCCGATGTCTATGGAAGATGGTTATGGTGTTTGTTTATTAATTGTGTTTGATTGTTGTTTTGTTTAGAGGTAGTGTTTAGATATGGTTATGTTGTTTGATGATGTGATGATCAGAGGGTGTTTAGACTTTAGACAGGTTACTTAAAAAGCTTAAGTTTTTTTTATTAGCGTACTTGTCTTGCTTACGACAAATTAAAATTTTGAAAAGTTCATTTTAAAGCTAATGGACTTAAATGAGTATAATCTCAATAGTTAAGACTTAATAGGCTCCTAAACTCTTCCACATCTGCCAATAAGCTGGAGACATATGTTAAACCAAACACCCCCAATACATGGATTAGTTTATGTAGTTTTAAAAGATCTTGATGGTAAACTTATTAAAAAGGACAACACCTATATAAACATTTAGTAGAAGACTAAGTCAAATAAGCGTGTGGAAGAAGGGTTAGAAAAGAGAGCAATTTGAGGTTAATTAAGATTAGCTCTTTTGCTTGATGTGATGTTGAATAAAAAGAGTTTATGAGCTTCTGCATTATTAAAATACATCTCTTGAAATAGTGATTGGATGAGCTTATGTGGTATTGAAATATACTGATGGTAGAATTGATAGAAAGGACAACAATTTTAATAACATGTAGTAGAAGTTGATGATGTGATAAGTATCTCGGAGAGGGCTTAGGAGAAGAGCTTAAATAAGCGAGTAGGTTTAATCTCTTTTGTTTGATGTGATGTCTTTATAGATAAGGGATGTTTGGGTAAGCTTACATAGATATGTTGAGCTTTTCATGTAAATAAAGGAGATTTTGAGCTTCCGAAGTTGTAACTAAACTGGTAGAGGAAGGATTAGGAAAAAGAGCTTATTCTTAGATAGACTAATAAGCTTAAATTTTGTTGTGACATCCCATTACTATTCTGGGCCTCTGGGGTTATTGTTTTTTGAAACATCTCAAGCTTATAAGTTGTGTATATAAGCTTACTAAAACACTTCCCCGTGTTTGAGTGTTAGACAAATTAGAATCTATCAAATGGTTTAGCGGTGTTGTCCTCTCCCTCCCTTCCTTTATCTAACTCATATATGAAATTTTCTTGCAGCTTTTTGTAAATTGACAAAGGCCATGTGCTGGGAGCGGATGGTGATTTATAAATAATTATTGAACCAAGTCGGTGTAACAATATACAAAAAGCTAACTTCCAAATAAATGATATAAAATAGACAAGAAAATGATCCGCCTCTGTGTGGAAAAAATGATGATCCATATGCCATATGGTAAGGCTTCCTTGGCTCGGTTGACACTTGCTCAAAGTGTATGAAAAATGGGATGGTTGGGTAGTAGGTAATGGTTTAGGATGGGTCAAGTGGACGGGGTCATACAGTCAGAAGGTAAAACTGATTGTGCGCTATAACATTGAGATTCTTGCTGAGATCAAAACATGGTCAAATATATGCATTGAAATGCCCGTTTGAGTTACAACAAGGAAAAAGAAGAGTTGTTGTGTTTCAAAAAGACATTGTGACGACCAACTGATGTAGAAATTTTATCTTACACCTACAAATAGAAATCCAAATCCAATTACCAATGTGTTAAAATGTCCCCTTTTGCCCAAGAATAGCTTTTTCCCTAAATTTTTATAATTTCAAATTTAATTGTTTATTATAGTTTTTTTTTTGTATTATAATTTGATGTTCCATGCATTGGTAAATATAGTTAAACATTCTTCTTCGTACATTCCCTCAATATTATAGGTATGTTAAATAAGAATTTCATATTACACATTCATCTTTTCTATGATGCATTAGTCTTGCTTAATAGTCACATTGCAATATACCTACGAAATTTAGTTATGAACTGATTTTCATTACTATGAATCCTTAACATTTTAACAGGTGGGCATGTTTGTAGTATTAGCATTAGTAATGGTGTTACGAAGGAACATTCCTTATAGGCTCTGATTATATCTGTTGCGACTTGCGTGGTCGATCAAGAAAGTGGATTCTTTTTTAAGTTCTTAGGTAAATTCTTGACACGACAAATTCTTAAGTTGCTCAATTATTTTCATTCATGAGAATAACTTGATGATAGGAATAAAATATAACTTACATGTGTGACTTGTGTTGACACGAGATTGTAACTTATTGGATTTACTATCACTATTTTGACAAGTGTATCAGGTTCGTGTTTTGTTCAAATTATACTATTTTTTTGTCAGTAAAATTTCATATGAATAGTTCTATGAATTTGAGGTTAGTTCGTATGCAAAACCCCTAAAGTTACTAAAGAGTTGCAATAAACAAAACCATGTATACACAAGAGTTCCTATTGTTAATCCAACAAGTAAAATAATATAAGACATGCTAATTTCTTTTAATTTAAACGATAATAATAACCTCCATTTCATCATACAAACCAGTGGACAGCATTGGAACTGAAGTATGCTCTCCAACAACACGTCCACCGGATTTCTGTCTATATGGTCTCAAATTTAGTTTTCAGTGGTCATGTTCTCAAGTACCTTGGATCTCTGTTGTAAAAATCGGCTCAGGCGGCCGATTAATCCCCGTATAATCGCTGATCGTTCATTAAGCGCCTTGATTTATCATAATCGGCTTATTTAATCGGTTTGGTCAAAGATCGCTTAAAAATCGGTCAACAAATTAATCGGACAAAATCGGTCTAATTGGATAATCAAACAAAATTGCTTAAAAATTGGACAAAATCTTTTAAAAATCGGTCAACAAACCGATTAATCAGTCAAAGATCGCTTAAAAATGATCAACAAACCGAGTAATATCTATGTTTGACTTTGAACTTTGAAGAATTATATATTATGTTTATATTTGAATGCTTGAAATATTTGAACTTTGATTTACTATGCTTATCTCATACATATAATATAATATAATATCTAAAATTACAATTTTGTGCATAAAAATTCTAATCCGATTAATCTCCGATTAATCCCCACCTAACCGATTAATCGCTAGGACCTACCCGATCGCCTCACTAGCGCCTAGCGATTTTTACAACCTTGCCTTGGATTATTGAGGTTTCTGCCCATTCTTGATTGTTTGTTTATGTTTAAATGATTCACTCATCATGCCACTTATAGCGGTCGTTATCTGTCCTTTGATCACCTTTTACAAGTTGTAATGGTGATTGTTTATTCAGGAAAGCTAAAGTTGAAATTTGAGTTGGTGTCGTATCAAGAAAAGGACATGAACAGGGCGGTTTACCATGGGTCTGACTTAGTCATGCTGGATGATGTCCTTAGTGCAGTTGATGCACACGTGGCTTCTTGGATTTTATCAAATGCGATCGTTAGCCCTCTTATGAATCAGAAAACACGCATTCTTTGCACCCATAATATTCAGGTAATGACATTATGTCCTTGCTAGAATGGGTTGATTTGGGTTATTTATTATTTCTAACAGGTAATCTAAAATAAAGAGTTTAAAAGGAAACGGGTCAAAAGTCGCTATCCATATTACTTCACTCTCGTGACATATAGATTAGCATCTTCATTTTAAACGCATGAATAGAAATTAATAGTTAGTTTTTAAAATAGATAAACACTATTAAGTAAGCAATACAAAGGTTATTGCATTTTGTATGGTAGATAATTATAGTTTGTCAATCTGTAATTTAGCGATGAACTAAATATAATGACTGTTACCTAAGAAAATATAATACTGACACATAAGGTGTATGTTCATATAAAATAAGTATGCTGATAGTTATTATAAATATGTAGAATTATATATATGTCGTACGCATGTTCATTAAAACTAATAGCCGTATATAACTATAAAGGAAGCTACTTCATAATGATATTAAGTGAAGGCACAAAAGAGAGGAATTTTAAAGAAGCATTAACAATGGTAAACACATACTCATGATAACGAATGTCTGAACATTATATCTAACGATAAAGGAAGTTACCTATAAGGAATTTACATACTCTTTTTTCTAACATGTTCTACAAAACACTTGATGTTTGCGCTTGAATTGAATTGTGAGGATTATTCCCATATGAATATTCCCATATTATTCTTTGTTAGATCTATCTTTTTATCGATTAGTGTTTGCGCTTATAGTTGTTGGCCTCAACGATTATGGATCAATGATCTTACTAAGTCAATAATCAAAATATACCAAACTGATATTGAAACAAAGGTTCTGTAAATATGCTTTGTATTAAATCAATAATGTCATCATCTGTTATGTTACAGAATTGCTATCTATATATACAAGTGAAAGGGTATGTTGAAAGGGTGTGTCGGTTAGGAGATAACTGGCAGTTATGTTGTAACTGCTATTTAGCAGTTACTTTGTGTAACTGTCAAGGTTGACTTTCTATATTTGACCCATTGGGTTGACCAGGTCGTATGGGGTAAATGGGTAAGATTGGGATTAGCCCAATATTCTCCCCTTAATAACAATCGCTTTGTTGTAGATCTTTGACTCCGATTAGTTGTCTCATTGTTAGGAATCTGATCTTCGGTGGTGCTTTTGTGAGCATGTCAGCCTTCTGAAATCCTCCGCTTATAAACTCGACTTGCAAATCTTCTCTTTCAACGCATTCTCGTATAAAGTGATATTTTATGTCAATGTGCTTAATTCTTCCGTGAAATACGGGATTCTTCATTAGTTCGATGGCAGACTTGTTGTCGACCATTATCGTAACCTTTTCTTCTTGGGTATGTGTAAGCTTGCTGAGTAATCTTTTTAACCATAATACTTGTGTTGCTGCTGTTGTTGCTGCAATGAATTCGGATTCACATGATGATAGAGCTACTGTAGCTTGTTTTTGTGTACTCCAGCTGATTGGTGATTCACCTTAGTAAAATATAATTCCAGTAGTGCCTTTGCCTTCTTGAGTGTTGACTCCGTAGCTACTGTCACTATAACCTTGTATCTGGTTTCCTCCATTGTGTTTGTAGGTGATTCCATAGTCTTTTGTTCCTTTTACATAGCGTAGTACTTGCCTGATAGCTTTCATATGTTGTTCCTTTGGTTATTGCATAAAACGACTAAGTAATCCAATGGAATAACTTAAGTCGGGTCTTGTATGTAGCAGATATCGTAAGCATCCAATTAAGCTTCTGTATTCAGTTGAGTTGATCGTTGTTTCTTCAGTGTTCTTTGTTAGTCTTGTTCCTGGATCCATAGGTATTAGAGTTTCATTGCAGTCTAGCATTCCAACTTCCTTTAGGATCTTTCTTGCGTAGGCGGATTGCTTTATTGATATGTCACCTCCAGTTTGTGTGACTTTAATTCCTAAGTAGTAGGATGGTAATCCTAGGTCACTCATCTCGAATTTTTCTTCCATTTGAGCTTTGAATTTGTCTATCTCTTCTTTAGGTGTGCCAGTGATGATTAAATCATCTGCGTAGACTCCAAGTAGAAGTATTGAATATTTAGATTTCTTCGTGTAGACAGCTTGTTCCAAAGCGCGTTTCTTGAAATCTAAAGACTATAGGGTATTGTCTAATTTTATGTTCCAAGCATGTGGTGCTTGCCTTAAACAGTATAGAGCTTTTGTGAGTCTGTAGACTTTTCCAGTATCTTCTTTCTTTATAAAACCTTCAGGTTGTGTAACATACACTTTTTCTTTTAAGTCTCCATGTAGAAATGCAGATTTGACGTCAAGGTGATGTACTTCCCATTTATTATTAGCAGTTATGGCTAATAGTAATCGAACTGTTTCCATTCTTGCTACAGGTGCAAAGACTTCTTCGAAATCTATGACATGCTCTTGTATGTAGCCTTTTGCTACTAGTCTTGCTTTATGCTTGACTATATTTTCATTAGCATCTTTCTTGGTCTTGAATACCCACTTTAATCCAATGGCTTTATGTCCTTTCGGTAGAGTGGTTAGTTCCCATGTATTGTTTATGTTGATGGAATCTAATTCGACCTTCATTGCTTCAATCCATTTTAGATCGGTTGATGCTTCCTTGTAATTCTTAGGTTCATCTTCAGCCAGTAATAATTGCTCGGGTAATACTTCCTCGGTGTTTTCGTATATATCATTTAATGTTCTAAAACCTTGTAAAGGTGTGTGATCAAAGTCTGGATGTAAATTCCTGGTTGCGTTTGAGTTACTTTGATTGGTTGAATGTGCTGAGGTAGTTGGTGTAGTTTGAGCATTTACTCGCGATGAAATTGTAGATGGTGTGTGAAATGCTTGTGAGGGTGAGTTTGTTGTTGATGTTGTATTTTCATCATCATCTGTAGGGATATCGTTGTCTTATCCATTTGGTTGGATTTCTTGTTCCTGATGATCATTTGTGGCTTCTAGGTTTTCGACTTCGAAGTCAAACCATTCAGGTTGATCGTTGGTGTGTTCATTCAAGTAATCCTTCCAGTCCCATGCTTCATCCTCTTTAAATTTCACATCTCTACTAACGCAACTTCTTTGTGTTGTTGGATCAAATAGTCGGTAGGCTTTTGATCCTTGTTCATTTCCTAAGTATACCATTTTGTTGCTTCTGTCATCTAACTTTGTCAGATGTTGTGATGGTACCTTTGCATATGCTATGCAGCCGAAAACTTTTAAATTTTCTAGGAACGCTGTTTAGAATGTATATTGAATGTCTAACAGCTTCAGCCCAAAAATTTTAAGGCATGTTGGTTGCTTTCATCATGCATCTTGTTGTAGACATAATTGTACTATTTATTCGTTCAACTACTCCATTTTGTTGCGATGAGTAAGGTGCGGTAAGTTGTCGTGCTATGCCATTTTCTTTGCAGTATTGAGTGAATTCGTTAGATGTGAATTCTCCTCCACGATCAGTTCTGAACATTTTTAATGTTGTCCTTAACTCCTTCTCTATTGTATTCTTGTATTCCTTGAAAGTATCAAATGCTTTATCTTTCGTGTTTAGGAAATACGCCCACATATATCTTGAATAGTCATCGACTAGTAAGAATATGTATCTTTTTCCAGATGGTGTTGGTGGTGTAATTGGTCCACATAAATCTCCGTATACTAAATATAAAGGTGAGGTTGATCTAGTTTTTGCTTTCTTGGGAAATGGTGCTCTGCTTTGTTTACCAACTAAACAAACATCACAGATTTGTGTTGTATGTTTAATGGCAGGTATTCCTTGAACTAACTCTCTTTGAGTCATTGATTTTAGTGATTCAAAGTTGAGATGTCCTAGTCTTGCGTGCCATAACCAAGTGTTGTCCTTCAAGTTTGCTAGTAGGCAAACAGGTGTGCCTATCTTCAGACTTGCTTTGTATAGATGGTTTCTTTGTCTTGTGACTTTCATGAAGATTTTGTTGTCCATGTCATAAAGTCGTAATTCATCGTCTTCCATTACTACTTTACAACCGATTTCGGTGAATTGTCCTAGGCTCAATAAGTTGCTTTTTAAGCTGGGAATGTAATAGACTTGAGATATGATTCTTTGTTTCTCGTCATCACATTCTAATAGGATTGAACCTTTTCCTTTGATCTCTATGTGAGACCCATCTCCGAATCTTACTTTTCCACTAACGTTCTCATCTAGGTCTTTGAAGTGTTCTCTCATTCCAGTCATATGATTGCTGGCTCCATTTTCTAAGTACCATAGACTATCAACATTTGCCTCTTTATATCCTACATCTTGTTAGTGTAGCGAGGCAGTTTGATCTTTAAGTTTTGTTACAAGTGGGTCTTCTAATATTGCCATTAGTAAGGTAGGCTCTAAGTCCTCATCGACAAGATTAGATTGCATACTAGTGTTTGGTTTTGAATGACACTCATAATGACCCATTTTATTGCATTTGTAACATTTTACTTTGCTAAGATCAATATGTGATTTGTTGAAGTTGTTGTGAGAGTTTTCTCCGTCTTTTTTTTCTTCTTTAATTTTTTCGTGGTTTTTACCGTGTGAAAATTTATACTTCCCACGTCCACGTCCTCTAAAGTGTTTTCCTCTATTGTCATGCCGTGTGAACATTAATTTTTCTTGGTTGTCCACATGTCTTCCCTTTTTAAACTTAATCCTTTCTTCGTAGGTTTTAAGTCTACCAATTGCTTCTTCCATAGTCATTTCGCTTAGGTCGGAATATTGTTTTATAGATGCGACTATTTGCAGATACCTTTCGGGTACAACATTTAGTAGTTTCCGTACTAAGGTTTCATCTTCTATGGTGTGTCCTAGACTAGCGGCTTAGTTTACGAGAGTTGTAAGTTTTGTAGCGAAGGTGTCGATTGTCTCGTCTTCCTTCATGTATAACATCTCAAAGTCAGATTTGATTATTTGAAGTCTTGCTTGTTGAACTCTGGTTTCGCCAACGTGTCTAGTTTTCAAAGCATTCCAAATGTCTTTGGCGGTTTTGTGCTTTGTTATTTGAAGTAATTGTTCTTCGGGTAAGGCTTGGTAAAGAAATGCAATAGCGGTTTTATCTTTTTTCTTATTGGGTTGAGTCGACTCAGTCGACTCTATTGTTTCCCATAAGCTATTTGCTTCAAGGATAATTTGCATGCGAATTGCCCATAATGAGTAATTCGCGAGCTTTAGGATTGGGCATTGAAATTGGGGTGTACTATTATTAGTACTAGGTTCCTTATTAGCATTGTCTTTCGTCATATCTTAAAGATATTGACAATAAATCTCCAAGAAAATTTTAACACAATGTGTGTTGAAATTTCTTAATTTTTAATGAGCTATAATGTTTTATTTTCCTTAAAGGTGTATAAAACTTTTATAGGACTAGTTTTGAAAGACTATCCTAGGGAGATTAAAAAAAATTCTTAAATGAAATATCCTAAGGTTAATTACTCCTTAAAAGTTATTTCTAATACAATTTCTAATATAGTAAGCAGTGTAATCACTAGGTTATTATATCTAAAAATTTGATGAGGTACTAAATTTGTAATTTAAAGTAACTTATCAAACAAAAATAATATATATCTAAAATGAAGAATATATACTATATAAAAAATGAAAGAGTGGTGTTGTAAATTTTGGAACCTGAATGGGTTGATGGTCTAACCCGATGCCTTAATATAAATAAAAATCCTTTGTTGTAGCCCACTTAAATGGTGCGCCCCTTTTGATATTTGTTTATCTCCTTTTGTGAGATAAAGCTGGTACGCTCCTATTATTTATTTCTTATCTCTCTTTTATTTGAGATAAAAAAAAATAAAAACGTCTCCTTTGGAGACTGTGTTCGTCTCTCTCCATTTTCTGGGAATGGATCCATTTCTTCTTCTCCTAATCTTTGTGGTCAAAGCCTGTGATAAGGCTTGAGTAGCCTTCTTCTCTTCTCCAGTATGTGGTGATCTTCACGAACACTAAATCCCTTCAATCGAAACTTTAGGGTTTCGGTGAATTTGGGGGTTTTCAATCCGTGAGTTAAGTCGATTCGATGGGAAAAAATGCGAATGATTTTTTGTTGTCGGGTATGAGTAATCACTTGTGTGATTGTTCCCTTGATGCGACAAGAGTATAGAACACAAAAATGATATCTTTGATTTGTGTTCAAATTGTTTTGCAGAAATTTTTTTTTATATCGAGACTGTTTATGGTTCTTATTGATTCTGAAACAAAAACGAAAAAACTGGTAAATGATGATTTTTGGTTAGTGTGACCAAACCACTCTGATACCAATTGTTGGCCTCAACAATTATGGATCAATGATCTTACTAAGTCAATAATCAAAATATACCAAACTGATATTGAAACAAAGGTTCTGTAAATATGCTTTGTATTAAATCAATAATGTCATCATCTGTTATGTTACAAAATTTCTATCTATATATACAAGTGAAAGGGTATGTTGAAAGGGTGTGTCGGTTAGGAGATAACTGCCATATGGCAGTTACGTTGTAACTGCTATTTAGCAGTTACTTTGTGTAACTGTCAAGGTTGACTTTCTATATTTGACCCATTGGGTTGACCGGGTCGTATGGGGTAAATGGGTAAGATTGGGATTAGCCCAATAATAGTGTGATCAGTTTTTCAACTATAAGTTTATAAGTTTGAAAAACCTGAAAATAAGTTACACGTCTCCCCAAGCTGTGAAGAAACAAAACTTTTGTACAAATTACGTACCATTTGTTGGATGCACGGTACTCATACTTTTTATAGCAAGTGTTACTTTAGGAGCAAGCGCCAGACAACAGACCATGCTAAGTTAACGCTACACTCTGGAATATCAAGAAAATGACACGCCTGTGTAATCACTTAATTCGTATGTGTTCATTTTAAAAGTTGCCTAGAGTTTACTTGTGGTGTATAAACCTTCTAATTAATATATTCAAAGATTTAGATTATAATCACCTTAATAATATTGTTCATGTCATCATAGTTTTGGTATTAGTTATCTATAGAGAACTGATAAAATGGATCAAAAGTGGGTCAACCCAACCCTCCAGACACTTTTAGTTTGCACCCAATTTGTCTAACCACCTGACGCGCCCATCTTGCAACCTTTGGTTTTCCCCCTAATTTATTGTTGGATTTACCGATTTACTGATGTCTGTATAATAAAGTCTTTGTATATATACTAACTGATTTCCATTATATTTGTACAGTATGATCATGATTACTCTCCTGGTAGGATGAAAAGATTATAAATACGGGTAAGAATGTAAGATGTTTTTTTCTGCTTTGATTAACATACTGGCAACTGATATCGACAATGTTATGATTTCTTATTTATTTTAAACTTACTTCTGCAGTATAGGCTACAAATTCATCTACGACAAGTAAGTTTGTTTGTGTGTGTCGTAGATGATTTCAGGTTTCCTTTTTGTGTCACACATGCTTATATATTGGCCTTTTAGTTACACGCGGTTACTTCTCATGATTGTATAGGCTGAACGTTTGAAGTAGTACATGGTATTGTAAGTCAATCAAGATCTTATCTCTTTTGTGTTTTATTAGAATCTATAAGCAAACAAATAACAAAAGTTTCAACAAGAAAGGACCAAATATTATGATGTTTACTTCGACATTGGACTTCACTTATTATATACTTTTGAAAAGGGGTTTTGACACACATACTTTCATGCAAACTCTTGAACTCTAGGACTTGAGCTCAAAATATAGATGTTGAAAAGTAGCTTTGAAGTAAGTTACCATGTATTGAACAAAGTACATGTAACACCCCGACCCGACAAGGGTAAAGATATCACAATACGGTTTCATATCAGAACTTTAATAACTGTACAATAGCGGAAGCCTTTACAAAAACTTACAAAAGATAATATAAATAACTTATATTCAAAAATAAATCTAAGATCTCTATGGTCAAAATCTTGCTCTCAGCTCTACTCTTAACCCAGATCAGCTATCCCATAAGCTCATCTTGAATGCTAAATACCTGCCGCAGGAAAAGAAAAGTGCGGCTGAGCTTACAAAGCCCAGTGAACAGATATAACGAAACAAAAGCTAAACAAAACAAATATACGAATAACGAAAATAAATTGAGATAATGACGAAGGATCTTTTAGGATTCTGTGGAAGCATAAATATACAGAAATCCAAACAACCACATAACAGTTTAGACATCACATAGCATATTAATGACACAAACACAAACATATCAGAACAACCAAACACATTGCATACCAAAATAACAGATTACGTATAAGCACAAACAGGAAGTCTAAAAACTAACGGAAAACACTTCTAAACAAATAAACATGGCATTCATACAAATCAAGAAATCAACATCTATAGCACTTAATTCAATAATATCGCAGCGGGAATAGCAGACAGGTCATGGCAGACATAATAGCTAAACCAGTTCTCATATCCTAACCTTAGCAGAGTATAAACATGGCAGGTCACATATGCAGACAGATAATTAACCTTCATAACACTCAATTACATACTAGCACATTCATCTCGCAGATCAACACATTCACGTAACGATAACAAATCATAATATCAGATATACGAATCAGGTAACAATCTTATCCTAGCATGGCAACTAATAATCACTTAAACAAATACGTCATAAGCACATTCACAAACATATCACATCAGAAATATCTTTCTTCTTCAAAAGTAACTTCAGAAAATAAATGGAGTAGCTAGCTCCCAGATTTTGTGAAGACGCGTATTGCACACGACATCATTCACCAGATAACATATCAGATAACAGATCAGATCTAGGATGCATCCATACGCCCCTTCCTACATATTCAAAAATATGCTTCACCATCCAGAGACGTGGCAGAACATCACTCTACTGCCCTAGAGTCATATCAGAGGTGCATCACTGATACGGACATGGAACCCCCATGACTAGTTAAATATTTGGTTATTATCAACCAACTTAAGTCAAACAGATTTTCAAATATGGCACAGATCATAATTACACACAAGGTCACAGAATCATATCGGATAGTTCATATCATAAGGTCTATATTCAGATAGTCGGAAATCATAAGTTCATATCATAGTGGCATATCATATATTCCTAAACAGACGTTCATAACCAGAGGTTCATAATCATAGGTTCATAATCATATATAGCAGGGTTCAACAATTTTATATATCAAAGTCTTCCTAACATAAGTTCACATCAGATATTGCATAGTTCACTAGAACATAAATTCAGATAAGTAACAGATCAAACATTCAGAAAGGGTCCATAGCAATGGCATTGGGAATCCTAATAAACATAATAGGAAAGCGAACGAAAAGAACATCGTACAGAACCTTTACTGAAAAGGTCAGAATATCTGTACGATAACACAAGTGTCTTAAAGTAAGACAGAATATCCGTACCTTAAAGCAAATGAGAGAAAAGCAACGAATGAGTGAATACGAAGATGTAACGTCGCGTCTCCTCCAACGAATCTACACGGATTATGATTTATTTAATACTTATTAGTATCATTAATGTCATAACGGATTAATCTCATTTATACTTTTAGAGTATTAGTCATTACTTAGCCAAGCTTATGGGTTACAAATGATAGATAGTAAACTCAAGGGTTTAATATAATAAATATCTTATTTTGAGGACTTATATGATCATCTTTCAAAGTATAGGGTTTACAAATGTCAATAACGGATTTTAAGATTCTCTTTCAAAATAGTTTACATAATCTTTTATAACGTACATGATTAACCCAAAACTCACACGTAACATTGTTCGAAGGCAAACCCTAATGAGACCATGCATATACCAATTTAATTCATTATAACTCACGCATGTTCACGACACACTTAGTACTAGCTCATTTACTTTCAATCAATGGTTATTAATGATTCCAAGACTTACCACTTCTCACATGAAATAACGAATTTGCACACTTAGCTTTTAACCCTAATCAACTTCCTATTTAAGTTCTAGGGTTTCCATACTTTAATATTACTTATTACGCATTCAATTAACATGTTACTCCTTTTAATGATTTCCACTTTGACCTAGAACGTATGAAAACTCAAACGGTAATTAACTTAACTCATGCATGTCCTTACGTAATTTATTTACACATGTTGACCCATAATTACTCAGAATTACATATTACACCCTTAACATCTTTAAGTATATGTCTTAACCTTATATTATCAGATTTTACACTTTCAGCCCAAAGGTTTTAGAATTTACAAAACATACCCCTTTAAGTTAAATACAATTCGAATAACCCTCTAAATATCCAAAATTACACGTTTAACCCCCATACTTATTTTTATACGTCTAGTACCATTATTTTACTGTTCCCAAAAATAACCCTTAAGTTTCATAATTTACAAAACCAACCCAAAACTTTTATTTAGGACCGAATAATGCATTTTTCAAGTACAAGCCCTAAACCTAGGTTAAACCAATCATTAGCTCATCATTATTACTTCATTTATTACCCTTAATGATAACAAGAAAACCCTAGCTCATGCAAACCCTAATCGTTCCTTTTTAAATCTTTCCTTATTTATGTGCGATCGAACAATAAAACTCAAGACAATTCACACAAGCTTCGAATTCATAAATATGTATTTTACTCAGGTCTTATAACATGTAATAGCTTCTGGAAAAATCAATTCATGGTCTTAAAAATTATCATAAGCTCATGCGTTATTTTATACGTTTTCTAGGGTTTTAGTTCCAATTAATTCCATACGACTTATTAAACATGCATGGCTAATTTTTACGTGTTCTATATGACTTATAGGACTGAAAGTAACATTAGAAACATACCCTTGATGAGCTTTGGTCGTTAGAACAAGAAAACACAAAAACTACCACTCGCCGAAAACCCTAATGACTCAAAAACTAGCCACGATCAAAACAGCAGCTTAGGACCTCGAACACGATTTTTCTCACCTTCTTTACCTTCAAACTTGTCCAATAAAAATGGCTTTAAGCCCTGGAAACTGGAAGTCGAATTATTTAGGGTTTTGGAAGTCGGTTTGGGGTAAATCGCTAGTTAGGGATAGCTTAAACCGTATAATTGTGTTTATATATGATTTATAATTTTTCTTGTGGGCTTTATAATGTATTGGACTTAAAATAAATGGACTCTTAATAATATAAATTTATATTGGGCTTTTATTAATTAAATTCTTTTATAAAACTAATTAAATATATTCGGCTAATTATATAAAATACAAAACGAATTTTATAAAATCATAAAATATAAAAATTACCTTTTACAAAGTGTTTAATATTTATTTAGATCATGTGGGATATTTCTTAAAAATTTTCTGAATTTACATAGCTTATTTGGTATTCTTTTGAATTAATTATTCATACTTTTTGATTTTGAGGGTATTTTGGTCTTTTTGTGAATTTTAGAAATTCAGGTATTACAATTCTTCCCCTCTAAAAGAAAATTTCGTCCTCGAAATTGGACAAGGCGGAACAGAACAGAAAACGAATCGAATTTCAGAACTTCTAGGAATATAACGAACGTTAATCTTATCTCGGAACAAATGGATTTCTTATCGGAATATTCAAACTCAAACTTATTCAGAAATCAAATCGATAGTCAAATACTTATAATAGATAATTATATACGTATCAGAATAATGGCGGAGAACAGATGAGACGCAGAAAATCAAACGACAAATTCTGACTTATCCAGATATCTAATGATGAGGACATCATATGCATAGACGGAATAAATCCTATCGGCCTCAATAGTCGCAGAAATATGTGGAGACATATAAGCTTAAGGTGGTCATAGCAATCTATAGGTTCGTACAGATCATAACAACTTCGGATTCCAAACGTACAAAACTTATACGTAACAAATATCGACGAAATCTCACAATTAGGTACGGAATTTCAAACGAACATGAGAAGCACCAAATAACAGATACAAGTTAAAGTCTATACACACATCAACCACAGGCATTTCCCAGACTTCGTATACCTTCAATAAGTTCAGATTATGTGATCTCGGTATTATTACGTTGATCAGGCGTCATAATACTTGCATCACATAACAAGTTCTTATTGTCATTATATTCGGTCTCGGGTCATGACGAAACACATAACTAATATCAAAACAAAACATACCACATACAGATAACATACAGATAGCAAGTAACATACTATAACAAACCAGATACACATGAGTATGCCATCATGATGGCCATACTTCATTCAAACGGAAATTAAACAACATCACCAAGAAAACGAATAGCAGACGAAACTTATGAGGACTAACGGAAACTTAACGACTCTAGCAGAAAGAAACAACAGACAGGAACTATACTTTCAAAATTTTGCTTTATTTCCATCTATCAAACAAAATTTGCAAAGTCGACATAAGATGAACTCCAAAAATGAAACTTAATAATCCGAGATTCAAACGTCAAAATGAAAACAAAAGGACCTAGCTCAAAATCAAATGTCAGAAATTCTCATAAGGAGAGTAACAAATCAGAAGCAAAATTCCTATTCTTGTGTCGGATTGAACCTACTAGTAGCCGTAGACTCCAAATCCGAATCCACCTCGTATTCTTCCTCGGGTTCCTCTTCTTCCTCTTCCTCCTCTTCTTCCTCACTTATCCATCCGTTCTTGTTTCCTTCATGCTGTGGTAGTAAGCGACTAGCAAAGTCACCTTTCCGCTTCCTCTCTTCCTCCTCCGGCACACGATCCACAAAAGCATACATATCGCGACTCTCAGCCCGTCCTACTCCTTCATCCTCAACGAACTTGGGACACCTATCATGGTACATAGTAGTGAAACCTTGGTTGTCAACAACCTTAGTTTCATACTCCTTCACTACCTCCCCGTCAATGGTCTTCAAGGTCAGCTTCTCCTCGATGGTGCATGGCCACATATAGGCCGGAACTCTTATCCTCTTATTAGTCCGCTTCTCTCTTCCAAACCTCGTGCAGCCCTTAGCAATGACAATGGCCCACTTCATCTTCTCCTTATATTGCCTAGCCGGTCCTCGATTACTCCTATCAGATGAATTAGGGCGACGGGGAATAACCATCTAAAAGAAATACCAACTATCAGCAAAACTTAAATACTATAGGGTACGCAAAGAAGTACGCAGAAAGGAAAATCCTAAATCTACCCACTTCTCACAGGTCATAGCCTAAGCTCTAAGGGTCCTAAAACCTAGAGCTCTGATACCATAAATTGTAACACCCCGACCCGACAAGGGTAAAGATATCACAATACGGTTTCATATCAGAACTTTAATAACTGTACAATAGCGGAAGCCTTTACAAAAACTTACAAAAGATAATATAAATAACTTATATTCAAAAATAAATCTAAGATCTCTATGGTCAAAATCTTGCTCTCAGCTCTACTCTTAACCCAGATCAGCTATCCCATAAGCTCATCTTGAATGCTAAATACCTGCCGCAGGAAAAGAAAAGTGCGGCTGAGCTTACAAAGCCCAATGAACAGATATAACGAAACAAAAGCTAAACAAAACAAATATACGAATAACGAAAATAAATTGAGATAATGACGAAGGATCTTTTAGGATTCTGTGGAAGCATAAATATACAGAAATCCAAACAACCACATAACAGTTTAGACATCACATAGCATATTAATGACACAAACAAAAACATATCAGAACAACCAAACACATTGCATACCAAAATAACAGATTACGTATAAGCACAAACAGGAAGTCTAAAAACTAACGGAAAACACTTCTAAACAAATAAACATGGCATTCATACAAATCAAGAAATCAACATCTATAGCACTTAATTCAATAATATCGCAGCGGGAATAGCAGACAGGTCATGGCAGACATAATAGCTAAACCAGTTCTCATATCCTAACCTTAGCAGAGTATAAACATGGCAGGTCACATATGCAGACAGATAATTAACCTTCATAACACTCAATTACATACTAGCACATTCATCTCGCAGATCAACACATTCACGTAACGATAACAAATCATAATATCAGATATACGAATCAGGTAACAATCTTATCCTAGCATGGCAACTAATAATCACTTAAACAAATACGTCATAAGCACATTCACAAACATATCACATCAGAAATATCTTTCTTCTTCAAAAGTAACTTCAGAAAATAAATGGAGTAGCTAGCTCCCAGATTTTGTGAAGACGCGTATTGCACACGACATCATTCACCAGATAACATATCAGATAACAGATCAGATCTAGGATGCATCCATACGCCCCTTCCTACATATTCAAAAATATGCTTCACCATCCAGAGACGTGGCAGAACATCACTCTACTGCCCTAGAGTCATATCAGAGGTGCATCACTGATACGGACATGGAACCCCCATGACTAGTTAAATATTTGGTTATTATCAACCAACTTAAGTCAAACAGATTTTCAAATATGGCACAAATCATAATTACACACAAGGTCACAGAATCATATCGGATAGTTCATATCATAAGGTTTATATTCAGATAGTCGGAAATCATAAGTTCATATCATAGTGGCATATCATATATTCCTAAACAGACGTTCATAACCAGAGGTTCATAATCATAGGTTCATAATCATATATAGCAGGGTTCAACAATTTTATATATCAAAGTCTTCCTAACATAAGTTCACATAAGATATTGCATAGTTCACTAGAACATAAATTCAGATAAGTAACAGATCAAACATTCAGAAAGGGTCCATAGCAATGGCATTGGGAATCCTAATAAACATAATAGGAAAGCGAACGAAAAGAACATCGTACAGAACCTTTACTGAAAAGGTCAGAATATCTGTACGATAACACAAGTGTCTTAAAGTAAGACAGAATATCCGTACCTTAAAGCAAATGAGAGAAAAGCAACGAATGAGTGAATACGAAGATGTAACGTCGCGTCTCCTCCAACGAATCTACACGGATTATGATTTATTTAATACTTATTAGTATCATTAATGTCATAACGGATTAATCTCATTTATACTTTTAGAGTATTAGTCATTACTTAGCCAAGCTTATGGGTTACAAATGATAGATAGTAAACTCAAGGGTTTAATATAATAAATATCTTATTTTGAGGACTTATATGATCATCTTTCAAAGTATAGGGTTTACAAATGTCAATAACGGATTTTAAGATTCTCTTTCAAAATAGTTTACATAATCTTTTATAACGTACATGATTAACCCAAAACTCACACGTAACATTGTTCGAAGGCAAACCCTAATGAGACCATGCATATACCAATTTAATTCATTATAACTCACGCATGTTCACGACACACTTAGTACTAGCTCATTTACTTTCAATCAATGGTTATTAATGATTCCAAGACTTACCACTTCTCACATGAAATAACGAATTTGCACACTTAGCTTTTAACCCTAATCAACTTCCTATTTAAGTTCTAGGGTTTCCATACTTTAATATTACTTATTACGCATTCAATTAACATGTTACTCCTTTTAATGATTTCCACTTTGACCTAGAACGTATGAAAACTCAAACGATAATTAACTTAACTCATGCATGTCCTTACGTAATTTATTTACACATGTTGACCCATAATTACTCAGAATTACATATTACACCCTTAACATCTTTAAGTATATGTCTTAACCTTATATTATCAGATTTTACACTTTCAGCCCAAAGGTTTTAGAATTTACAAAACATACCCCTTTAAGTTAAATACAATTCAAATAACCCTCTAAATATCCAAAATTACACGTTTAACCCCCATACTTATTTTTATACGACTAGTACCATTATTTTACTGTTCCAAAAAATAACCCTTAAGTTTCATAATTTACAAAACCAACCCAAAACTTTTATTTAGGACCGAATAATGCATTTTTCAGGTACAAGCCCTAAACCTAGGTTAAACCAATCATTAGCTCATCATTATTACTTCATTTATTACCCTTAATGATAACAAGAAAACCCTAGCTCATGCAAACCCTAATCGTTCCTTTTTAAACCTTTCCTTATTTATGTGCGCTCGAACAATAAAACTCAAGACAATTCACACAAGCTTCGAATTCATAAATATGTATTTTACTCAGGTCTTATAACATGTAATAGCTTCTGGAAAAATCAATTCATGGTCTTAAAAATTATCATAAGCTCATGCGTTATTTTATACGTTTTCTAGGGTTTTAGTTCCAATTAATTCCATACGACTTATTAAACATGCATGGCTAATTTTTACGTGTTCTATATGACTTATAGGACTGAAAGTAACATTATAAACATACCCTTGATGAGCTTTGGTCGTTAGAACAAGAAAACACAAAAACTACCACTCGCCGAAACCCTAATGACTCAAAAACTAGCCACGATCAAAACAGCAGCTTAGGACCTCGAACACGATTTTTCTCACCTTCTTTACCTTCAAACTTGTCCAAGAAAAATGGCTTTAAGCCCTGGAAACTGGAAGTCGAATTATTTAGGGTTTTGGAAGTCGGTTTGGGGTAAATCGCTAGTTAGGGATAGCTTAAACCGTATAATTGTGTTTATATATGATTTATAATTTTTCTTGTGGGCTTTATAATGTATTGGACTTAAAATAAATGGACTCTTAATAATATAAATTTATATTGGGCTTTTATTAATTAAATTCTTTTATAAAACTAATTAAATATATTCGGCTAATTATATAAAATACAAAACGAATTTTATAAAATCATAAACTATAAAAATTACCTTTTACAAAGTGTTTAATATTTATTTAGATCATGTGGGATATTTCTTAAAAATTTTCTGAATTTACATAGCTTATTTGGTATTCTTTTGAATTAATTATTCATACTTTTTGATTTTGAGGGTATTTTGGTCTTTTTGTGAATTTTAGAAATTCAGGTATTACAGTACATACCACAAATGAGCATTGACCAGAGTATGTTAACATTTGTTGTAATTTTAAATGCTTATCAAATACTTGAAGTCTTCATGGTTAACACTTCACATATGATACATTTTTATAGTTTTAGCAATGGGTATGTTAGGACACTATTTAGTCTTTTTCTTTTACAAATTTTCAGGCTTAATAACTTTGGTATCCCAAAACAAACATGGGAAAATGCCAAAATGGTAATCCAACCATGCATAGCGTGGACCTGGAACATGAAACACTCAAATCTATTGTTTTTGAAGGTGCAACCAAAGTAATACGGAGTAATTGTAGTGGCAAGCAATGCCCATGATCAAAAGCTTATCTCATGCCCTTTTCTCCTAGCTCTAGCTAACCAAGTCCCTTATTCAGTAAAATTAGATCGCTTTTGTTGCAAACATGAGCGTGACCCTGTCTTAATTGTGGGGTCAGTTAATATGGTATCAACAAGATAGAAAGTTCGGTATAAACCAATGTTGTCTTAATTGTGTATAAAGACCATGAGGTCACTTTCTCTTTGTTTTAGCTTTTTCTCTATTAGTACTCATATGAGTATCATATTAGCTTGAACAATAGTAATAGTCTAATATTGTTGAATCCAAATGATTTAGGTCTTATACATTGAATGAACAATAGTAATAGTTTAATATTGTTGAATCCAAATGATTAGGTCTTATACGTTAAATTGCTGGACACAAAACATCCCTTGCGCTGCACCACAACTTCCTCCGATGCATACTCTATAATACCAGACGTGTGAGAAACTGAAAACAATAAAGAGAATCAAAAAAGTATAACATTTTATTCACCAAAGAATGTATTCACCTTATCTTTTAGAACAAACAGTGTTACAGAAATCGCCACAGAAATGGAAAAACTTCCAGACGCTAGGTCAATCTTCATACCTATTTAAGAATATACTTTAATAAATAGAATTTTGTAAGTTTCAATTGCTGGAGACTACAAGTGTAATTCGATTGCACTTTTAACTTGACTTTATTATTGATTAAGGTTCATCTCATTTGACTTCCATCAATGCTGCGGTGGGTCAAGTTTTGAAAGTTTGAAACTTCTATACGATGAAATAGCCGACGACTTTGATAAACAAAGGTATTGGCAAAAGATATTACCACTTCGCGGAAAGCCAAGATGCCTTCATGTTCTACAACTAAAGGGGATTTTTCCTTTGAAGTTTGCCATTGAGGCTGTTAAATATGCCCCAAAAGTAGAATTCTCACCATTTATCCAATTGGTCAAATATAGTCCCGCACCAAGGTACTCCTACATTGCTTTTTAACTGTGCTAAGTGATATGAAATAGTTTTGTTGGAATACAAGGAAATTTAACTATTTAGTTAATTTAAAGGAGTGTTTGGATGAACCTATTGAAAGTGATTATATAGTGGTATTTGGAGGAGCTTTTGTTGTGTGAAGTCGTAAAAGATAAATGGTTGTTTACCGGTTGTTGCTTATGTTTTATTTATATACATTATCACAACAAAAATATAATTCATATAAAAGGTAGAATACATAAAAGTAAACTATTCGTATAACTAAATTACCGATGCAAAAAACATGATTTAACCAAAAGCCACTCACAAACCATGAAAATACGCGTTACGACCTCTTTTAAACCTTTTTATCAACATGGATCTTAATTGACATATACAACGATCTGGCCACGGCTATTACCAATGCCTCGCGATGACTAAAATGCATTTGATGAATATGAAACAAAGAGGGGATGTTCTTGTTGGAAAATTTAGTGCACTTGTGGGATTAGTTCACACCTCGTAATGGGTCAGGAGGTATGGAGTATCCACCCATTAGGTCCCTGAACACCCTGACTCAAATAGTGGTTTGTACAGGTAGTGTTTCCACTTCTAGTGCTAAGTTAGCACTGATAGGTAGTGTTTCCACTGCTAGTGCTAAGTTAGCACTGATAGGTAGTGTTTCCACTGCTAGTGCTATGAAAGTACTGCTAGTGTTATGAAAGTACTGCTAGTACTGAAATTAACTTGTAACAAGCATTGACCTATTCAAGTGGCAGTTACAACTGCATAATGACCACGTTTAATTGATCATGTAACCACTAACGGCTATAATGGGGATAATTATGAGGCGATTAATTCTCATAATTCTATTTGACTAGCTAAGAGTAACCTCCTATAATTAGGATATTTGATCATGCATGAAAAACACAAAAAACGATTAACACTTATAAGCGCAAGGGTCATTGATTTGTGCCTAATTCAATAACAAACACTTGGTCTTATCCCAAGTAGATATTCGTGTAACCCAGGAATTAGGGTCGAATAGTTTACTTTGGAAAGTGATCACACGATTCCAAGTGATATCCGGTAACCACCTAGTGGTATAGCTATTGTCTTTGATTATCTAACCCTGTTCTGGGAGAATACACTCCAAAAATTAAAGTAAACTATTTTGTGATAATCAATGGCAACTGCTGCAATGAAACACATGGCTTCAAACTTTGCTAAGCTGGATAAGATTGAAGGGGTGGACTTTAGGAGATGGCAGAAGAAGATGCACTTCTTGCTGTCAAGCATGAGTGTGGTGTATGTGCTAACCACTCCTATTCCTGATGATGGGGATGATGCTACGGTTGAGCAGATCAGGAGAAGGAGCAAATGGGAGAATGATGACTACATATGCAGAGGTCTTATTCTCAATGGT
This sequence comes from Chrysanthemum seticuspe, assembly GCA_019973895.1. Classification (NCBI taxonomy): domain Eukaryota; kingdom Viridiplantae; phylum Streptophyta; class Magnoliopsida; order Asterales; family Asteraceae; genus Chrysanthemum; species Chrysanthemum seticuspe. The sequence goes on from BPTQ01000001.1 coordinate 267,725,097, forward strand.
ATGTCTGATGCTCTGTTTGATATTTATCAGAACTTTGAATCTTCCAAAGAACTGTGGGATTCCTTGGATGCCAAATATATGGCTGAGGATGCATCAAGTAAGAAGTTTCTTGTTAGTAATTTCACAAATTACAAAATGACTGATTCAAGACTGTTGGTTGGTAGCTCCCAGAACAGGGTTAAGACAATCAGTAGCAACTGCAAATGCCACTTGGTGGTTACCGGATATCACTTGGAATCGTGTGATCACTTTCCAAAGTAAACTATTCGACCCTAATGCCTGGGTTACAAGAATATCTACTTGGGAATAGATCAAATGTTGGTTATAGAATTAGGCACAATTCAATAACCCCTACGCTTATAAGTTTTTATGCTTTCAGTTTGTTTCTCCTGATATCAGTGTGATTCTCCGTGTATTTCATTTGATGAAATCCATCTCTATTTATAGTAGAGAAAACTCACTCCTAGTGAATGGACATTATGGATGATTAACTGCCAATTAATCACTCATAATAAGCCTCCATTATCATAGGAATAGTGGTTACATGACCAATTAAACGTGATCATAAAGCAGTCATAACAACCAATTGAATGAGTCAAAGCTGTTACAAATTAATCACTACAACACTACCAGTAGGAACCATTACACTAGCAGCAGGAACCATACACTACCAGCAAGAACCATCAGCAGGAACCATTACACAAGCAGTAGGAACCATAACACTACCAGCGGGAACCATTAGTTACTACATTATCAGTAGTAACCCAGTACAAAGCACTATTGAGTCAGCGTGTTCAGGGACCTCATGGGTGTACACTCCGTACCTCCTTACCCAAAATCAGGTGTGAACTAATCCCACAAGTGCACTAAATTTTCCAACAATCCTCCCCAAATTTAGTTCACTTCCCTTTCAAGAAAAACAAACATTAAACAAAACATGTGCATAAACGAAAATATCCTGAGGATTGAATTTCCATCTTAGTACATTACACGTTCAAATATTCGAGAATCAGGGTGTTCTAAGAATTGAACCCTTCAACCCATTTGAATACCTGAAGATAAAATACACACAAGTTTTCAAACACTTAACAGCTCCTGACACTATACAAGCCATGTGTCCATATCCAAATTCATAAATGTTGTAAAAGCTAAAAGTCCAAAAGCTCCCTGAAGCGGCAAAACTTCAACATTTACATAGGTGGTTCCTCTTTATTCATGCTCTTGCCAAGCACTTTTTCAAAGAAAATTAACCATTAAGAAGTAAAGACTTCATCCTCCTTTCGGCAGGTTCTGAGCACAACCTTGGGATGTAACTAAAACATGTGCTCCATTCCACTGAATGTTCAGCTTTCCACATTGAACTCAGCTCCCAAGTTTCCTTAGGAGAGAGTTGGGTGTCCTAGCATTCAGTGACTAAGTTGGACTTAAACCCATCCCTTTAGCAGACTTTATAACCAAGTCTCTAGCCAAACCCTTCGTCAAGTGATCAGCTAAATTTTGTTGAGATCTAACAAACTCTATAGATACCACCCCATTCATGATAAGCTCACGAATCATGCTATGTCTGACACCTAAGTTTCTAGACTTACCATTGTACATTTGGCTATAAGCCTTAGCCAATGTAGCTGCACTATCACAATGGATAGAAATAGGTGCTATAGGTTTAGGCCACAATGGAATCTCAAGAAGCAAGTTTTTCAACCATTCAGCTTCTTTACCAGCAGCTGCTAAGGCCACAAATTCATATTCCATTGTTGAACTGGTGATGCAAGTTTGCTTCTAGGATGCCCAAGAAATTGCACCTCCACCAAGTAGGAATACCCAGCCACTGGTAGACGAATTGTCTTCAGTGTTACTGATCCAACTTGCATCAGTGTATCCTTCCAACACTGATGGGTAACCAGTATATGAGAGACTATAATCCATAGTTCTCTTCAAATACTTCAGTACCCTCTGAACTGCTTGCCAGTGATGAGCACTAGGATTACTAGTATACCTGCTCAATTTTCCCACTGCAAAACCAATATCAGGTCTTGTACAAGTCATGGAATACATCAAGCAGCCAATTACCCTAGAATACTCAAGTTGAGATACAACCTTGCGATTATTAGGCATCAACTTCTCACAAGTATCCATAGGTGTACTCACAGGAGTACAATCAAAGTAATTGAATTTCCTCAACACCTTCTCAATATAATGAGACTGAGAGATAGAAATTCTTTTACTTTCATGTTTAATCCTTATACAAAGGATAACATCAGCCTCCCCTATGTCTTTCATGGAGAACCTTGATGACAAAAATTCCTTTGTCAGGTCAACCTGATTTTGGTCAGTGCCAAAGATCAACATGTCATCAACATATAGACAAATGATGACTCCTTTACCAGATTCATCAAATTTGCTATATACACATTTGTCAGCTTGGTTAAGAACATAACCACTAGACAAAACCACTTCATCAAATTTTTGATGCCATTGCTTAGGTGCCTGCTTTAGTCCATAAAGAGACTTAATCAGTTTACACACCTTATTTTCATTGCCAGGCAAGATGAAGCCCTGAGGTTACTTTATATAAACCTCCTCATCCAATTCACCATTCAAGAAAGTTGTCTTCACATCCATCTGATGAGTAATTAGATTGTAAATTGATGCCAAAGCAATCAGCAATCTAATAGTACTGATACGGGCCACTGGGGCATAAGTATCAAAATAGTCAATTCCTGACTTTTGTTTAAAGCCCTGAATGACTAGTCTAGCCTTGAACTTTCCAATAGTTCCATCTACCTTCATTTTCCTTTTGAAAATCCATTTGCAACCCAAAGGTTTGCAACCAAGTGGTAGATCAACCAACACCCAAGTGTTGTTGCTCATGATGGAATCCATCTCATCATTGATTGCTTCTTTCCAGAAAGCAATATACTGGGACTTCATTGCTTCTTCAAATGTCTTGGGATCATCCTCAACAATGAAGCAATAGGAGTATTGGTCTGAGACCTCATCCCTTGTTCCTTCAACTAAGTATAGTTGAAACTCAGGTCCAAATGACTTTGGAGTCCTAACCCTTTTGCTCTTTCTACGCATAGGTTCAGGTTGTTGAACCACAACCTCATCAGGGACCTCTGATGGTTCTTCATCAGGGATCTCTGATACACCAGTGTCATGAGTTCCATTAGGAATCCTCTGACTTGGTCTAGGGACTGATGAGAATCTATTCTCATCAAAGTTTGCATCCCTTGATTCAATTATAGAGTTAATTGAAACATATTCATTAGGTTCAATAACATAGAACCTAAAAGCCTTGGAATGCTCAGCATATCCAACAAAGATGCAATCAATGCCTCTTTCACCCAAAGTTTTCAACTTTGGATCAGGGAGTCTTACAACAGTCCTACAACCCCAAACCCTGAGATAGTTCAGGTTGGGTTTCCTTTTAGTCCAGAGTTCATAAGGGGTAACCTTGTTCCTTTTGTTGGGAACCCTATTCAATAAATAGCAAGCTGTTAACATAGCTTCACCCCAGGACCCTTGACTCAGTCCTGAATAGAACAACATGGAATTAACCATCTCCTTCAGCACCCTGTTTTTCCTTTCAGAAATGCCATTTTGCTGAGGAGTATAAGGGGCAGTTGTTTCATGGATTATACCAACAAACTGAAAATACAGAGTATCCATGTACTCACCTCCCCTATCAGTCCTTAATCTTTTGATCAGGGACCCAAGTTGTAATTCAACTTCAGTTTTAAACACTTTGAATTTATCTAATGCTTCATCCTTAGTATGTAAAAGATAGACATAGCAAAACCTAGAAGCATCATCAATAAATGTCACAAAGTACTTCTTATTCCCCAAAGATGGAGTGGCATGCAAATCACACAGGTCACTGTGTATTAGCTCCAAGAGCTTAGTGATCCGTGCAAAACCGTCAAGTTTTATCACGCAAGCCGACCACTTATGAATGGCCGACCGTAACAAACTTAAAACAGTTTAAGCACAAATGCAATGAAGATCAGGAGAGTATAGTGTTTCCCCAGGTCGTTAAGTCCCAACGAGCTGTGCGAGAATAGTCAAACGTATAGCGATCGAGAGGATTTGAATGGGAAAGGATTGTGATTTATTATAACTAAGGAAAAAGTACATAAACTACAGGGGCTTAAATGCAAATTAAAGGAAATTAAAAAGATAAAAAATATTAAATAAACGCTATCACTATTTGCAAAATGATGTTTTTGATTTTATGTTTTTATAAAACTTAATTAAAAACTACGCAACGTACAATAGAAAATGTGAAACTGGAGCAATATTAATTCTAAAAATATGAAAATGATATTTTTACACTCCTAATGATAAAATAAAATTTATAGAAAAAGAAAATTATTTTTATAACTATTTAATTAATTAAAAACTATTTTTAATTATTAAATAATAGCCTAAAATACTAGAAAATAGGAAATAAAACTAGAAAAATAAAATTATGACTTGGAAAAATCTAAAATATCAAAAGAGAATTTTCAAAACTATTTTTATATTTTTCTGATTATTTTTCTATTTTTTATGAATTTTAAACTATTAAAAACTAATTAAATTACTTAAAAATACAAATTAAACTATGAAAAATCTGGAAAATTACTTTTTTTACTTTTTATATTTATCTAAACTTAATAAAAATGAAAAATTATTTTTTTGAACCTTTTCTTAATTAATTGGATTAAAAGCTATTTAAAAAATGCTTAAAAACTAATTTAAATTAAGAAAAATAGCAAAATGACTTAGAAAAATCTGAAAAATTCAGGAAAACTCTAAAATATTATAAGGAATCTAAGAAAAATGGAAAAATAGGTGCTTGTGTGTAAGAATAAGGAACTGCTATACAAGTGCTTATTGAAATAAGCACTTGAATAAGCCAAAGGGAAACAACAAGTACCAAACTGAAACAGAAGGTATATTATGCTATAACCACCCAAAAGGAACCAATCTCAACTGCTTTACACCTCTAAATCATCATGTACACAGATTTGATGAGTTGAGCAATTTGAGCTAAAAACAGTTTTGAGGCTAACTTTGGGCTTAAAAATAAGCAACTAAATAAACTGAAAACTAGAAAACAGAAGAAGGGACATGAAGGAGACCTGGCCAAGTATGTCTAAATCAAAGGCCAGACCTTGGTGAGCCAAGGTGAGCCTTGTGCAAGCCTTGCACATACCCTGTGCAGACTCAGTGTTAACTGAGTCTATGCACAAGGCATTTATGCCCATATTGAACAGCAAGTTTGAGGCTTAAAAAAAATTCAAAAAAATGTACAAAATTGGTAATAATACAATAGACCAGCTGAACTTCTAAGACCCAAAGTTTCACTTGAATAGACCCAGAAATGAGTCTAGGAAAAATCATCCCATTTGGGCACAAACTGACTTTTGCAATTTGACTTTTGAAGCAATTATGCAAGTTTGACTTTAATGAGATTTGTAACCAATTCAAAGACTGAGATTGATGTATTATACTGAAATAAGCTTAATGCTAGTTATATCTATGTATTATAAACACAAAACAAACTTCTGAATTTCCAAACTCACAACAGTAAAGCTATAAGGACAGATCAAATGTAATGTTGACTTTTGTGGGCAAGCATAAGCAAAATTATAACTAAAATGAGTATATTGAAACTTGACAAGCCTAAAATAACAGGTATCACTCACTGAGCAAGCATCAAACACAAGTCTGCTACCTAATCCAAACACACCTGTTAAGTGGCTAAAATGGAATTTTCAAAGCATGTGTTTGATTCAGAGCATGCAATCAATACATAAACTCATACTAACTTTAGTTAAACTGAAATTAACATAAATAAGCAATCTTAAACAGTAAATAACAAAGAAACTAATTTCACCAATTTTACACTAAAAACTTGAAAATGAAAAGAGCAAACTGAGAACCTTATATTTTGAGCTGAATATGATTTAAACAAGATCACACATGGCCTGCAAGTACTTCCAAGTTTAGTCTGATATCCAAAGTACAAGAATCCCCCCCTTTGACTTTCGTTGACCAGCATTCAAAATTGCTTGGAATTGATTGACAAGCTTACTAAAAGCTATGGAGAGCTTAAATAAACTTGTTTAAGCTTAAAATAAGCCATTAATAACTTGGATAATAGAAGTTTGAAACTGAAATTTGAAACAGTGGACTTGGAAACATGAAATGGTATTAAAACCTTGACTTGATATTTGAAACTGGATTACAATGATAAAATGACTAGAGTTTAACACATTGAAGCTTAAAATTACATTTTTAAACACTAATTAAGATAACTTAAAGAAAAACGACATACAAAGGAAAAATAAAAACTAACTACTGCCTTATTCTTGTTTCTTCTTCCTTCTTTTATACCCAAATAGTCTTGCCACGTGTTTCTGAGCACATCCCACCTCTCTTTTGAGCCAATGGATGAACAGAGTTCATTTTGGCCATTTATCCAATTTTGGCGGGAAAGAGTTATTTTGACCTCTGTTGACTTTTAGAATGCAACTAGGGGGGGGGGGTGGCTAGGTATGATGATGAGGAGAGGGGTTGGAAGGGATAAAGTGATGGGAGAGGTGTTGGGAGAAGGAATTGCAGTTGCAGGCAAGTGGGGAGGGAAGGGATAAGTGGTGGAGGGAAAAGTCTTTTGTTTGACTGGTTTTGACTAAAGGGTCAAAAAAGGTTTTGACAGGGGGTCAAAAAGGAATAAGGCAGGGGTCAATTTAGATTTTGACAAGGCTTAGTTTTATTAATGACAAGGGCTTATTTGTAACTCTTCCAAACTTGAGGGGCCATTCCTGCCATTTTCTCAAAGTTTACACAAGGATCAAAATTGACAAGCTTCCATAGTACAAGGACTATTTTTGACATTTTCAAATTTTCAGGGACCAAACTTGACATTTTTGAAAGTTGAGGGACCTTTTCTGCCATTTGACAAAAGATTTATTCAAGGACCATTTTTGACAACTTAGAATATTTCAGGGACCTTGAATAACATTTTTCTTTATTTTGTTTTACCAGGGACTGTTTTTGACAACTTTTGAAACTTGGGGGACTAAAACTGCCAATTATGCAAACTTGATACGTTTTTCACCAGATTTTGATATTTTTGCATTTAAAACACATAAAACACTTATTTGTGATATTTTTATCATTTTGATGCATTTCTGAGTGTTTTCAGATGTTTTTGCAGTTTAAATGGTACAAAAATGATGAGTATTTAGACACTCATCAATCCCCCACACTAAGATATTGCTAGTCCCTAGCAATGTTTTGAGAAAAATTAATGGATTTCATCTCTTTACCAAAAGCCATTACTTCTGGAGTAGCCAAATGTTTCAGTTCAAGTAAGAACCTTGGTACACTGATAACCAAATGATTTTGAGCAAATCATCAGCTTTCAACGGATTTGATTTGTCTTTACTAGAAGCCGTTTGCTTCTGGACTAGCCAACTCTTAGATAAATTATTAATATTATCTTTGGTGAGTTGATTATCAATTATGGTTTTTCAACTGCCTTTACCACAAGCCATAAACTTGCGGGCTAGCCAACTCTTCACTTTTAAGGATATGGTGAGCTGAATACCATACAATTTTGGGCAAATTGCAAGCCGTCAACGGATTTGAGATATCTTTACCAAGAGCCGTTTGCTCCTGGATTAGCCAATCCTTATGTGGGTTAGACATGGTGGACTGATTACCATTTGTTGTGTTTAGTACATAGTACTTCCACACAAAAAAAAAAAAAAAAAAAAAAAAAAAATTAAAATTTGGCCATTTTGGGGGAAAAAGGGACTAAAAGGGTACATTTATGATCAAAATTCGCCAGAATTTCCCCCCCAC